>UFQX01001824.1:0-10953 GCA_900497675.1 Arapaima gigas
CAAGAATTTAAGTCAGTGACACAAAAGCCGTGTACAGAGAGAATCAACAGCAAGAGAGAAAAAGATGCCTATACCTACAGCCCTGATGGTGGACAGTACGTCTGTCACACTGGTCTTCATCTTCACTACTCTCTTCTTTCTCTTCCTCTTCTGCAAATCCTCATCCAAGGGTAACAAATACAGGTTCCCCCCAGGACCCTGGCCTTGGCCCATCATCGGCAACCTCCATATCCTCAATACACAACGACCAGATGAAACCATGTGTAAGGTGAGATGCTGAACCACAGGAAAGACTGACACTGTGACACTCCTCCATACCAGTTTTTCTGAACTTATTGAGTCCTTGTGGTTTTTGAGTAATCAGATTACCATTTAGACTTGCTATGCTGTTGAAATATGTTTTCAAAAGAAATAGACTTGCATTACCTCTATAAGGTGCCTAAAGGGAATAAACATGCAAAAGCTCATCTGAGTTTGATGACCCTTTCTCATTTTTCTCTCTGTTACCCATCCTTTTCCCCATTAGCTATCTGAGCAGTATGGAGATGTGTTCACATTTCACATGGGCATGGAAAAAGTTGTGGTCATCACCGGGTACAAGGCAGTGAAGCAGGCTCTGGTCAACCAGGCTGAGGATTTTGGGGAAAGGGGCATCACTCCTGTATTCCATATCGTCAACAAAGGCAAGGGTGAGAAAATACAGCCAGGTGGACTCCACTGGGCTGCCACAACATACCACTTGCCAGCCTTGAGACCACAAATCTGATCTATTTTTCCAGTCACTTACATAAAGTCTTTTATGGTCATTTATAGCCTTTTGCCTCATCATCACTGTTGAACTGAAGTTCTGATCTTCAGCATTTTCTGCCGGTGACATATTTGCTCCACTCAGTAGTAACAATTTATCATGTTCCACAACATATGAAAAGCCTTAAAATTCTTTTATGTTCCTTTTGCACCTAATTTTACCTACAACTAATCAGTCATTTCAACTGATTGCAGTGAAGGCAAAATACTACATGATTCAGGGTTTGCACATTTATGCAACTAAGACGCTGAACATTTATTTTACAGTGGTTCTCCAACTTATGAACTTTCAGTTAACAAACATTTGACCAATACAAATTGTCTTGAGCTGTATTTAGTTTTTTTCCACAGGAGGCAACCAGCATACAATTCCAGTCACACGACAAATCATCACTCACTGCAAAAAAAACTGAGATCAGGAACCTTAACCTCCCTTGAATTTGGAAAAAACAGTTTATAAAAAAGCTAAGAGTAGGTAAACAAGCTATAGATGATCCTGTGGCATTTAAATCTACCATTTCTCAGCAACTCAGTACAGCGCAGCTTCTCCGTCATCCTAGACCTCTATGTAAAATCTTCAATTACAAAGCAATACGCAGCTGTTGTCTGTAATTTCGTATAACTCTGCGCTCATTTACTGTTATTCTGTGTATTAGTGATTTCACGTGATGTGCGGGACAAAAGTCATAAGTGAGCGCAAACACTTGGGTGCAGCTCTTAGTTTCTTATTTATAATTGTATAATCTCTACTTTTCTATAGTGACCTCACCTGAGTAAGTACGGTTGCATTTCAACAAAGACACGTGAATCTCACTAGTTTTGCTGGCACACGTTAAACAAATAGCTCTATGAAAAATTTATCTTGTTTAACTAGTGAAGTTTCTACATAACCAGCTCCCGGTCAAAATTATGTTTGTAAGTAAGGGAACCACTGGAATTATTGTTCCTAATGATTATTAATTTATTTTCAAGCAAACACTGTTGGTCACAAGATCATATTAAAAGTGATCAAAATGGTCCAACATGATTTGTCTGGATTTGAGCTTTTTCAGTATCACTGTATAGATTTTTCATGTTTACTTTAGTTGCAATAAAAACCGGGACTCTCCTGTAAATATGTCCATTCGTACACCAACAAAACATAGAACAGGAACTGATGTTTATTAAATCACTAACACCTGTAGGAAATACAGAAGACACAATAACACAAGATGCATCCGCACTGGCTCTCATGATGGTTCTAATACCCACTGAGACCACAAAGTTTCACTCTCTATGAACGGACCACTGAGAGACAATGAAATCAAAAACCTTAAAATGATGTTCGAGGAAGTCTCTGCTATTTCCTATAAGGTTTGATCTTCAGCAATGGAGAATTATGGAAGACCATGAGGAGGTTCACTCTGACCACGTTACGAGACTTTGGCATGGGACGCAGTACCATGGAGGACAACATTCTGGAAGAAGCTAAGAGCCTGCAGGTGGTCTTCCAGGAGCATAAGGGTAAGCAGCCTCTGCACATCTCTACAGCATCTTCCATCTTCACCAGGCTCTAAAGGAATGATAAGTAGCAATAAAACCACAACGCACGTTCCTTCACTTCTTTTTTTGTCCAGGGAAACCCTTCAATCCATCAGTGAACATCTATTCAGCTGTCGCCAACATCATTTCCCAACTGGTGTTTGGGCACCGTTTTGAGTACGATGACCCTGTGTTCCTGTCGCTACAGAGTGCAGTCATTAACGCTGGCCGGTTGTTGGCCTCCCCTGAAGTGCTGGTATGGGCTTTACACCTTAACACTTATCATGCACTTCTCACTTTTTATCACTTGCACAAGAGCACATATGGAAAAGAATCTCAGTAAACACACTTTAACATCTCTGTACATCTCATGTACAAAATCATCAGCTGACTTCAACAGGTTGCAGTGGAAAAGATGGTTAAGGTTTTATGTTCTAATGCCCAAAAGTGACACTATTTTATTTCTTGTCTCTTCATGAGATTTACAACCTCTTCCCAAATCTTGGGATGGTGCTGGGAGACATTAAATCACTCCAAAAAAAACCAGAAAACCACCCCGATTACTGGACTGATATCTGCCATAAGCACAAAGTTCAACTAGACAGCAATGATCTTAGAAGCTTCCTGGACACCTTCCTAGCTCAGCAGAAGGAGGAGGTAAAAGGACCTATGGATCAAGATAACCAACTTAACGAGGAGACTGCTGATTTCCATGGTTGTTTTAGCCCTCTATGAGCTTGATGCCACCACCTGCTGGATATTAGATTCCTATATTAGATTAGCTGTAGCTTAACTGTTTCTTTTCTCCTCTCTCTGCAACAGTCCAGGAATCCAAACACTTACTTTGATGAGGAGAATATGATCATAACAGTCAAGAACCTCTTTGCTGCCGGCCTTGAGTCAACCTCCACAACCCTTCGCTGGGCCCTCCTGCTCATGATCAAGTATCCCCACATCCAAGGTGAGTGTTAAGCAAACACCACCACACTGTGACTGGTCGGCCAGAAAAAACACACAATATTTCAAGTTTTAAAGCATGCTGAAAATCACAAAAAAGTCAGCCCATCCATCAGTGCAATTCCTCAAAGATCATGTCCATTGCACCACTTCTTTTTGTGCTACAGAAAAAGTACGTGCAGAAATTGAGAGCGTGACCGGCAAAGATCATCCCCCACGGACAGAATACCGAAAGCGCATGCCGTACACAGATGCAGTGGTGCACGAGATCCAGCGCTTTGGGAATGTAGTTCCTAACAACGTGCTGCGACAGACCGCTAAGGACACCACCTTCAGAGGCTACCACATCCCTAAGGTCAGAGTTCAGGTGTCAATACTCAGGGCTCCATGCAACATGCACCATATTAAGTCAGGAGGAGGAATTGAGTTTGTGAGATAGTTGCCTTGAGGAAGTTCCTCTCTAGTGAT
Organism: Arapaima gigas; assembly: GCA_900497675.1. NCBI lineage: Eukaryota > Metazoa > Chordata > Actinopteri > Osteoglossiformes > Osteoglossidae > Arapaima > Arapaima gigas. The sequence continues at coordinate 3,754 of UFQX01001824.1, forward strand.
GGGCCTCTTAAATAAAGTGGCCCCCCCTTGTCCTCTACAGGGAACCCTTGTCTTGCCCGTACTCACCTCGGTGCTGTTTGACGAGACACAGTGGGAGACGCCGTACGAGTTCAACCCGGGACACTTCCTGGATGCCGACGGCCGCTTCGTCAAGAAAGACGCGTTTCTTCCCTTCTCTGCAGGTGAGCGTGCAGAGGACGACACAGCAGCCTTGCATGCCAGGTCCCTCCCTAACTTGTTTCACTGCACAGCAATCACTGTCACATCTCCCAATAGGACGCAGGGCATGTGCAGGTGAGAACCTGGCCAGGATGGAGCTCTTCCTGTTCTTCACGGCCCTCCTGCAGAAGTTTCACTTCCGGCCACCTGAGGGCATCCGGCCTGAGGACTTGGACCTGACCCCACTGCCAGGGCTTACACGCCAAGCCAAACCGTACGAGTTGTGTGCTGTTTTCCAGTGATACCGAGAGACACTGAGGATTTGGAGACATATAAACACACATGATATACTCATATGCACACAGAAACACACATCTGCACACATCCCTCCTGGGTATTAAGGCCTAATTAAGATTTACAACACTTTCATAATTACCTGTATGTACACTGTAGTTTATTTCGACAGGTTTCACCACTTTTTAACATTATTATTTGTGAAGTTTCTATTTCAGAAAGTTTAGTGTCTACATAATACAAAATGAGGAATTTCAAAATGTTGATGTATGAGCCTGTTACATATTGTACACGAATACCTTGATTTTTGCTCTGGATACATTCTAGAGCCTTATGATCTAACACTTGTAAGAGGTCATCAATATAAGTATACTAAATAAATAGAGGCTGAAAACTGCAAGTGGAACACAACACAAAATAATTAATCATACCTTTAATAACAACAAATAAAAAAGTCTCTTTTATGGATATGAAATATAAAGAAATTGTTTAAAAAAAAGGTTTGAAATTTCTTCAAATATTTTTTCTAAATTAACATCTCCAAACAGCACTGCAGGAAGAATCAAGGACTTACGTACAGATGATCAGTGTAAAAGCTAAAACACAGCTTACATATATGCCAGAGCCCTTTAAAGAAATATTAATTCTTTCACATACTGTTAATTTAGTTGGTGCATGTTTGAATAAATATAACTTGAAAGAACAAATAATGTTCTTAAAAATTAATGTTCATGAAAAGATGTCCTCCCCTTTTGCGCACACCCACTACTTATATGTTCAGACAGGTATAACTTACTAGACAGAAAAACTATAGTAATCTTTTCAGAAAGTAACCCTGATCCAGACATCTCACTTCATCTAGGGCACCCCCCTCACAAATGGAATAGTGCATAACTGAATAGAGGATCTCAGCAAAACTGTAAAGACTTTATACCAAAATAAAAGTCATTAATTAATTCTTATATTCATTTTATCTCATACCAACAAAGGTATATTGAACATGGAACTGAAAGAGACTAAAAAGGGGAGGTGATGGACAGAGAAGCGGCCATGGTTATGAGCAGAAGTCGGTACAGTAGCAAGACACAGTACTTCAGTAAAAGAATTCTTACTTTCAAAAGAATTACTGAAAAATTACTCATCCAGAAATTTACATAAGTAGAAAAGTATCAGGTTAAAAAAAAAAACTATTCAAGTGTTTACTCAGATTAAAAGCATGCAGTGGTCAGTTACCAAATTGCGTAGCAACTGATCTAATTTCCTGCAAATGTAATATAAAACATAATAATATACAAATCTTCACCCCTCTTAAGCGTAACAGTGCTAGAAAGTAAACAAAATACATACATAGCATTAGTTGTTGTACAAATAATTGGCCACTTGAATTCGTGGCCATTTATAAATTCAAACACCAAAGACTGAACTGAGTTTTGCTGATGTTTAAACAGGTTTACAAAACAGCACATTTATTCTATTCTCTTGCCAAACAGGGAATGCAAATGCCATCATAACTGTCCAGCCTCTCAGTAGTTCTACCATCAATGAGCTAATGAATCGTGTGAAAGTTTGTGCTTCAGCACATGCAGCATTAGCTAGTCTCCGCCCACAGCGAATGAGCACCACCCATTTAAAGTAACAGTACGTGATAAATAGGAGGCCACTTTCAGTACAACGACTTCATGTTCCTGCAGCTCCAGATTGGGGTCACTGAAGCTACTGGAATGGGCTTTATACCGGAGAAAACTTTATCTTGACCACACCTGCACAAAGGCACACATCCAAAGGTACACAAAACAATACAGCTGAAGCTACAGATTGCAGTAACTGGAGATGACTTATGAGCCAAAGAGTTTGGCAGAACGTCAACTATTTCTAACATACAAGACAGGGTATCAGTTTTTTGTCCCCCTGAGAGATTTCAAAGCACAAGTGTGTAACACTATGAAGACTTGGCAAGTCACTATTGAGCAGAATGACCTGACCTAACTAACTGTCAACTTTTATTGGACTTCTGTGAAAGTTACATTGTCCACAACAAGCATAATTTTCAAACTCAAAGTAAATCACCATTATACTTCACACCAGATTACTTTAGGTAGAAGATTAATGATGGGTTTTGTGTTGGCTGACAAGAAGTCCATACATTTTTAACCTTTTTGATAAAGAGTTGTGGAATCGTCAACCAATCAACCTGGTGATGAGTTGGATCGAACAGATGAAAAGTCCACTAAACACACCATGATGGTTCAAGTGATTAATAACTCTACTAATGCAAGGAGGTCAAACATATGGAGTCAAAACTAAGCCTAACAAAGACCTAAAAAGGTTCTGAAAAACTGTTCAGCGACTCAAAAGGGAAAACAGTGTATCACCCATACTGTCCTTAGTGATGGCAGAGCTGTGTTAACCCCAAGTGGGAACATTATAAGGAGCAGAAGGAGCACTTTGGAGAAGTCTGAAGAAGTAACAAGGTAATGCTTTCATGCAGCAGTGCTTACAAACACAAGCTGGCAGCACAAGCTTATAAAGGATTGAGAACAATCTCTCAGGCTGAAGTTACAATGGCAGTACAATATGTAACAGGCTCATACATCTACACCTCTACATCTTCTTCCATTTTTATGGTTATAAGCTGTAGTAGTGAACAAAACAAGATTGGTACAAGCAACAGAAATGAGGTTGCTCCACAGGTTAGCAAAACTCTAAGACAATATCCAGAGCTCTCAGAGATTCACTGCTCCTCCAGATCAAGAGCAGGCAGTTAGGTGCTTTAGCATCTAGTTAAAATGCCATGATTGATTGCTGTGAGAGGTACATCCCACTGAGATAAGGTCCCAAGGCAGACCCAAAACATGCCATAGATAACACCTCCAAGCTGGTCTGAAATTGCATGGGGATTCTCAAGGAGGTGCTGGAAAGTGTTGTTGCAGAATGGAACACTGACATGCACCTTGTTCTCATTTCAACCCTCACCAAGAAAAATCGACTGAAAATGAATGAATGGTTGGATGGGTTTTCAAAGGCAAGAATGATCATGACTGAAATGACAGCCCAGGAAAATGCACAAGATACTGTTCTCTTATAACAGATGTCGCTATCTAGGCTGTATGTGAAGGGCTACTAACCTGAAGATGTCCTCCCACCTTTGACCTCCACAGGGAACCCCACTAGTCTCCTTGCTCACCCCACCTCGATCTGACAAGATACAGTGGAAAACACCATAAATGTTCAAACCCCAGACCCATGATGGATAAAGATAGGCACGTTGTAATGAAAGATTTGTTTCAACCCTTCTCCACATGTGAGTGTGCAGAGAACAACACGCCAGCTTTGCTAACCAGGTCCTGTCTCGTTCTGCCTCCTTACTCACCATCCACTCCCTCTGCCAAAGGGTCATACAGATTGATGCAGAAACAAAACATACTGACAGCAATGGAATGACTCACATAAAAATAAACCCTGACAGTTACAAGTACACCTTTGATATACATACTGTTCCGCCTGCATGAAGCTTAACAATTAACTTGAAAGTATCTGGTGGCAGAACTGTGACAAAAAGCTCATAATGAGCTGAAATTGAATTGAAATCAGGTTCAATTTTTCACTAAGCAGATCCATCAAACCTTTGTTCATTATGACTCTATAATGCACCAAACTATACACTGAACCTTTATTAGTAACTGGGTGACCTTTGCCCTATTCCAGACTCTTTNTCTCATAATGAGCTGAAATTGAATTGAAATCAGGTTCAATTTTTCACTAAGCAGATCCATCAAACCTTTGTTCATTACGACTCTATAATGCACCAAACTATACACTGAACCTTTATTAGTAACTGGGTGACCTTTGCCCTATTCCAGACTCTTTAGGTTTCTCTGCACTCTGTATCACTTGGCTCAGTGAAAACATCATTTCGCAACTAATCCTGCCCTCTTACAGCAGTCAACCAACCAGCATGGGAGTTGTGTGGGAGTGTGGGAGTTGCCTGGAGACACCAAAAAGAACTTAAACCCATGACAAAATAAAGCTGTGTCAAGAGAGCCAACAGGAACAAAAAGAAACATGTCTGTACTTACAGCTTTGATGGCGGACAGTGCTTCTGTCACACTGGTCCTTATCTTCACTATTCTCCTCTTCTACTTCCTCTTCAAATCCTCATCCAAGCGCAAAAAATACAAGTTCCCCCCAGGACCCCGGCCTTGGCCCATCATCGGCAACCTCCATATCCTCAATGCACAACAGCCGGATGAAACCATGTGCAAGGTGAGACGCTCAACCAGAGGAAAAAGACACAGTGACACTCAGTAGCACTAGTTATTCTGAACTTCTTAAATCCTTGTTGTAGTTTGTGAGCAATCAGATTATTATTCACACTTAACATATCAATTGAATATGTTTACCTAATAGACAGACCTGTATTATCAACCTGTGGAAAAAGTTCAAAATGAGAGAAAATGCAAGAGCTCATCTGTTCTACCCACCTTTTTACCCACCAGTTATCCAAGCAGTATGGAGATGTACTGACATTCCACATGGGCGTTGATAAAGTTGTAGTCATCACTGGGTACGAGGCAGTGAAGCAGGCTCTGGTCAACCAGGCTGAGGATTTTGGAGAGAGGGGCATCACTCCTGCATTCCATACCTTCAGCAATGGCAAGGGTAAGAAAACACAGCCAAGTGTCCTCTCTTGGGCTGCCACAACATACCACTTGTTGGCTCTGAGAACACATATTTGAGCTATCTGGCCAAGTACTTACATAAAGTCTTTTATGGTCATTTATAGCCTCTTGCAATCGTGAGAAAACACAGCCAGGTGACCTCCCAAAAGCTAAGACACAGCACTTGCTGGCATCAAGAACACACATCTAAGCTGTGGGACACAAGAACAATGCCCTCAATGTTGTTCTGAGACAAACACAAGTAGTAATAATGTTAATGGAAATTTAAGCACACATATGGTGGATATTAAAATTGACTGCTTTAAAGTACTCCAGCTCCTTTAAGGTTGCTATGAACTTTTCCATAGTCTCTCTAATGAGCTTTTTCCGTGCCCAGTCACCCCATTGGAAGGGAACCCTGTTCTTTAAAATGTCTAAGTGGCTGATGGCAGCTGATATCAGGTAGATATCATATCATGTGTGGACAAAGCTCTCCAATTCCTGTTCAACACACATCCCCATCCTCAGCTACTCTCATGAGCTTTCAGTAGTGCAAAAACAAGATCATAGATACAAATGGCCAAAATAAAGTTTCTTCACAACAATGCTGTGCTCACTCTCTATGTAGAAACCACTGAGAAACAAAGAAATCAAGAATCTTTGCATGATTTCACATGAAGCCTCTGTTCTTTTCTCGAAGGTGTGGTCTTCAGTAATGGTGAGTTATGGAAGACCATGAGGAGGTTCACGCTGACCACGTTACGGGATTTTGGCATGGGACGCAGCACCGTTGAGGACCGCATTTTGGAAGAGGCTCAGAGATTGGTGGGGGTCTTCCAGGAGCATCACGGTAAGGTACTTCTGCACACCTCTGTAACATTTTCCATCTTCACCACAGAGCCACAGGCTGTAAAGCAGCAAGGCAGTAAAAGTTAAAGCCCAGGTTCAACTTCAGTTCTATGTCCAGGAAAACCCTTCGATCCTTTGGTCAACATTTATTCGGCCGTCTCCAACATCATCTGCCAGCTGGTGTTTGGCCACCGCTTTGAATATGATGACCCCGTATTCCTCCAGCTCCAGAGACGGGTCACTGAGACTACCCAGTTAACCACCTCCCCTGAATTGCTGGTATGGGCTTTACACCTGAATAAACACACCTCGTGTTGACCTCACCTGTAAAATGGCACACAAGCAAAACACTAAACAAAGACAAACACCCATCCACATCTTCCCTCTGAAGAGGCCAGTTTACACCAAAATCATGCAAAGAATAATATGACTGTGGCTCCTGGTTACAATAAATGGAAGTGACTACAGCTTCTACACTTGAGTACCATTCTTAAGATCAACTGCTACAGTACAGTGCTCAGAACTAAGTAAATCTGCAAAAATGTAAGCACACATAACAAGCTCAGAAGAATAGTATTATGAGCATTTAAATAATTTGAAGCTACTTTTATACTCAACTTTCTACTCATCAGTGGACCGTTTGTTCTCTCATTCTTTCATTTTCCCACCATCAGTTATACAACCTCTTTCCAAAACTCGGCATGGTCCTGGGAGACTTCAACAAGATTGACAAACACATAAAGGCAAACATCAATTGCTTCAGAGACATCTGCCACCAGCGCAAATCAGAGCTGAACAGCAATGATCTGAGAAGCTTTCTGGACAGCTTCCTGGCTCGGCAGAAGGAAGAGGTGAGAGGAGCTGTAGATGAGGAAAAGAGCAGCACAATCCTTCAACAGTGAGATTTCTGTAGTTTCTGGGTGAATTTGATTTTTTAGGTTCTGTAGTCCTTTTTATGAGTTGTTTGTCTCACATGCGGGCTAATCACTACTTATGCCATGTTGCAAACTTGTTCAGCTGTCTAATGTTCATTCTTTATAACACTACTAGAGTGTTAGGGTTAGTTTTTTCCATAAACAAACATAACAGAGAAAAACAAATTCCTGGAAATTCTTCCATGTTTACACAGATTCCCTTGGCTGCACCTGCAATCTTTTTACTTTTCTCTTCTTCTTCGCTTCTCTCCACAGGAGTCTAGGAACTCATACACTTACTTTGATGAGGAGAATCTGGTCATGAC
>UFQX01001825.1:0-10931 GCA_900497675.1 Arapaima gigas
TTGAACTGCATTCCGCCCTGTGTCCGCGTCGTGGGCCTCATTCACGGGAAATCGAGCTCCTTTCATTGTAGATTCTCCGATTTCCAACCTGATTACATCTTTAGGAAAAACTGGCGTGTTGTCGTTGATATCGTCGATTTGTACACGTATACGATGTAGCTCAAGTGGATTCTCCAGCACAAGGTCGTATATCAGAGAACATGTGGTCTTCTCTGCACACAGCTCCTCTCTGTCGATCCGCTCAGACACCATAAAATCGCCCGTATTTAGATTTATGTCGCAGAACTGTTTTCCGTGTCCTTCTGCATCCAGACGCGCCTTACGAACAGAAAGCCTTTTTTTATCGAGTCCCAAGTCGTTTGCAATATTCCCGATTACGGTTCCGCGTTTTATTTCCTCTAGTATAGAATAGCTCACATCCCCTAACGACAGATGTAGGACGATAAAAGCAATAATATAAAACTGCAGCTGCATCATCGTATCATATGATCCTTTATCTTCGATGTGTGTCGATCTGATTATCAGGAATTCCTTATTGTAATAAAATGTTCCTACTTACAACGATTTTTTAGCAGGAGCTACACACCGAAAATGATGCAGGAATGGTTAGATCTGTACTCATTTCTGTGTTTTAAAATATTACATGAAGGGGAGGGACCCTGCTGGTTGTTTTTTAACACTGTTGAATAGCGACACTGTCAGTCACACTGAAACATTGCAGTTAACCAGGGGTTCTTAACCAGGTTAAATAGGCCTCAGGATTTGTGCAAAGCAAAGGCTGGCTTTACAAATAACAATAACTAAAAAAAACATGCTTTTACTATTTTAGTAAATAACGATTATTAATTAATTTTTGTAGAATGTAAACATGAGCATGTTTCTATGATGGGTTAAGCTTTTATCATGTTCTTTATTTCTGTGGTTTAGAAAAGGGCAAGACCCTCTGCACTAAATATGCACATATCATCCATACATATAAGTTCTTCTAACGATATAGCTGTCTTTAACATACTATGCTAATTTCAATATTCAGTGGTCAAAAGGGAAAGATATATACATACTAGCTTGGGCTGACAGCGTGTTTTTGGTCTGAATAGCTGGATGTTTCTCATTTTCTGTGGAGGAGTTTCTGAGTAAGATTGGATGTGGAAATTATTACACCTTTTCAAAGAAGCAAAGGTATATGCCGAACCATGAAATGAGATATAAATATATTGGTAATATATGCTTTAATCTCACACGTCACTTAAGTATTCTACCAAAAGCTGCTAATAAGTAATTTGAACTTTTTCCATAACAGTCATGTAGCCATCAGGACACTGTATTTTAAACGTGTCATGGTTTTTGCTTGTTTGTTTCTTGCTTTTCTTCTTCTCTCTTTTCTGATTAGAATTGTGGTGTGGATTGGATGCACCTGGTGAACTGACTAACAAGTTACTGGCTCCTGTGTGTGCTTGTATAATTTTTTTTATAGCTCTGTGTATAGCAATTGGTGTTCTGTTTCTGTTTATGTGCTTTTTAAGTTAGTGTGGATTAGCATAATTAGTTAGGAGTGGAAGACTTTCTTTAGTCTTTACCATTTTTCTTTTGTGAGTTGTGCAAGTTATTTGCTGCTTTTTGCACAGTAGAATAGATAGGTTTTTTTGTTTATTTTTTTTTCCACGTAGGACACCCATTAGTGCAGTCCCATTATTTGTATATACATTTACTGTTCATCACTAACCAACCCTCAAATATCACTTGGTTTGGTTTCAGAGGCATTATTTGGACAATATATATATTCAGTCCCTTTCTTTTTATGATTTTTGTGCTGCCTTATTGCCCCTTAGCATGTAAAGGAACCTAACACCTAGAGGGGACTGTAATACATGCAATTAAAAGCAAAAATAAATTAAATGTCTGAATTACATTTATCAATACATTTATTTTTAATAATAATTTGTTTCAATTGGGGCAGATGCATTAAAAATATTTATTAAATTGTACACTATAAAATAAGTATATACAATATTACTGTCCAATATTAGTCATTTCAGATTTGAAATTTAGATTATTTTTTAAAATGTTGCAAAAGCAGTATCACTGAACAGTCTGAGGACACCTGGACAGTCTGAGCAACACTTCTGTGTGATAAGCTGGACAGAACAGACAAAGCAAAGCAACAAATGCCCAAAATCTTTAGGAATTGCTGTAGAAGAACTGGAAACACAAGCTGTGGCAGCAGCAGGTGAAACTTAACAGAATGCCTTGTGGGGAAAGTAGCTTCAATAAAGTGTTATCACATTTGTGACTGCTAGAATATGGATATCATATAAAATCTATTTCTTTCTCACAAACGCATACATACATACATACACTACAAACACTTATAAACAGTAGACAAAAAAAAAAATCAAATACAAAAACGATTTTCAGATTGACATAACCAAACCATCATTATGTAAAGTGAGTCATATTATTTTTACCAGTTACCACTATATGTCAGCTGTAGATAGAGTTCTGACAATTTTCTTATTTATAAAACACTTAACATCTCTGGATCAAAGCCAAAGAGTCAGTGTCTGAATTGTAGGTATAGTGATTTCATAAGCAGTATAGTTTTTTTAATGATGCGAGGGAAATATGCTACAGTGTCAAAAATCAAGAACATATACTAAATGAAGAAAAGCTGCATGGGAAAAGAGAATCAGTGGTTGAAACTCATAGCTTTTAGAGGTAGATGAACACTTAAGAGAACAGACACTGCAAAGTAGTAGCAGTAAAAGTCACCAGACAGTTAAATCAACATTGCTAGGGAATGCAAGTTTCAAAGACACTTTACGTGCTTCAAAAGATACTTCTTATTGGATGCCCTTAAGCATGACATGGTCTTCTAATCACATGAGTAGGAGTGGTTAGGTCTGTTTGATATCCATGGTTAAATAGCAGTCAGAGATTACAGTGTAAAAACATTTTAAGAGAGTGTGTATTTTACTGCACAGCAGGCACTGGAGTGATTAGCGCTGTTATCATGCAATTCCATCCTTGAACATAATAACTCCCTTCAATTGCACCAGTAAAAATGCCATATCGCATAAAATGGTATCTTAGTAAAGTTGCTAACTTTGTCCCATATTTTACTACGGACACAAATGGCACCTAAACAAAGAGTAATAATACTATTTGTGAAAACATGTGTCTTATTATGCTTTTTTCTTTATTAACTATTTTTATTGCCCACACTTTTTAAAAGCAATTCTATGACAGAAGTGCTTTGTACCAGTATGCATGATTGCCTGAAAGTTCCATAGCAGCTCTGTTATACAACATTATACTACACCTTAGTTGTCAGTTTACTCTGCCACTAGTTAAAGATACACTATAGCAAACGTTACTGTAAATCTTAAACTCTTTTTGCACTCATTCTGAAGGAAAATGACCATTTTATGACAAAAACGTAGTAGTGCTGAATAATAAATCATTAAACCATTATAGTAGTTCTGTTGTACTGTACCCTGGTATATGAGGACTGAATAGAGCATTAAAAAAAACTGAACATTTAAGATTATAACTGCTCGAATAAAATACTCATAGATTTAAATAAAAACAGTTTTGGTAAAATTTATTATTGCAAAACCAATATTTAAAGTTACCCAAATAATATGACTTATAAAACAGCCTAATTAAGTTTACAAAGTACTATCAAACTGAAAATATTTGTGTATTAAAAATATATCAATAAAACAATAAAAACAGCTTACAGGAAAATAGATTAAATGCATATTTAATGTTGGAAAAAGATGAATCCACTAGAGGCTATATACAGTTTAAAAACAATCACAAATGCTCAAAAAGCAGAAAACCACTAACTGCAGTTCTGTCTGGTGAACTGCAGCGCTGTGACTATTTCAAAGTAATGCACAATTCTGACCAATTTCAAATGATTTTTTTTGATAATCAAAAATATAACACGGATAAGACTTTTCAATTAGAAGATTCTGCAATGTCCCACAGCAATTTTATTTCTCCGCTGTGGAGGTCAATAGTGAATCAGTCCCGAAGTCCCGAATCAGTCCTGAAGTCCCGGATCAGTTGATTTCACGACCTGATAGGACAGCCAAGTGCTTTGTCCAGAAACGGCATCTACTGCGATAACCTTGGAAACCAGGGACCCTGCACTTTGGGAACCATCTCAGTCATAAAGGAGCTTCCTGGTGGAGCAGGATATAGTATCTGTAGTGAATTGTCATTGTGGTCAGACGCTCAGAGTCACATTACTACTAAGTGGAGGGGACCCATTGTCTCTGGCTACAACGTGGGCTTTGAAGCTTCTGAACTGCTCATAATCGAATGATCTCACAGCGTGGATCACACCCGTCTCTCCGTTGATGGATAAAAACGAGGACACTGGAACACCATTGACATCACTGGGCAAAAGAGAGTAAAAAACTGTCCCGTTATGACTCCAGTCTTGGTTTCTTGTCATAACAGAACAAACAGAAGTACCAGGTTTGTTGTTTTGCCTCACAAATGTGCTGTACGATTGTTTATCAAATACAGGCGGGTTGTTATTGATGTCTGACACAACTAGTCAAACAATTATCAATGAAGACAAAGGTGGAGAGCCTTCGTCAGATAGAACGATCGCAATATGGTAATTTGTTATTGTAACTAATTCACAATCTAGATTGTTAGTACTTAATAGTTTTGCTTGATAACACAGTGCACTTGTCAATTTCCATTGGAGTCCTTATCCTGCACATTAATGATGCCCACTTCAGTGCCAGGTATCACGTTCTCAGGGATGGGACTTTTCAGAGATTTAGTTAATATTATAGGAGCACTGTCATTTACATCTGCAACCTGTATTATAACAGTTGAATATGAGGCGCGTTGCCGTTAATATCTTGAATGTTAACAATTATGCGATGCAGTTCCAGTGGATTCTCCAGAACAAGCTCGTATGTTAATATGCACGATGGCCTCTTCCTGCCCAGAGATTCTCTGTCGATTCTGTCTGACACGATCAAATCGCCGCTGTTCAGGTTAATGTCACAGTGATGTCCACGGCTACTGTCAGTATCCACACGGGGTTTCTGACCTGACAGCTTTTTGCTATTCGAGCCCCAGATCTTTCGTTATATTTGCGATCACAGTTCAATGTTTCAGCTCTTCCTGGATGGAGTAGCTCACTTTGTCATACACAGCAGAAAAAACAAGTAGAAGAAAAACAAGACGATGTACCATTCCTGACAATAGAGACAATTTTTTGCCAGCCTTCATTGCAGAATTATCATTCAAATTAGATTCCAACAAAAATAAATATGAGTTTTGAACCCAGTCAGTCTGTGGTGTTAAGCGATTGAAGATCAGCTTGTAGGCCTGATAAAGATGTCGTTTGATGTGGAGAAACCTCTCTAATAAATACTGTTCTGTAAGGGAGAGTGGGAGCCCTGAATTCACCTAAAGTTTAGTAGCGACACCACGAGCTATTACCCAAAACTGCACCATCATCTGGGAATAATATTCTTTTCATCTATTGATTTGTCACCATTTAGTAAAAGAATGAATTCTGCAAATGCAGAACACACACTATGAACAGAGAACTATACACTACAGATATGCAGCTAACTATTTACAGTAATGGCAGCACTGCTGTAACAAATTCATGAGTATAATCAAGAGTCTTTAGAAATGGGTATTGGGTTTATATAAACAACCCCAAGCATAATACAAGAGCAGTTTTATTTCATATATATACAAGAACAAGTTTATAAATATGCCCATGTTATCAAACTGTTTCTCTATTTTCACTTCAGTAATACTGAGAAATGAAATATTAGAAGTATGAAGTATTATTGGAAGTATTAGACTGATTTGTGCATTTGAAAAAATGCTTGGTATCCAGGCTGTTGAGGGTTCACACCTGCTATTAAACCAATCTGTTGATCCTGACCCCCCCTTTAGGACTTTGTGAACGAACAGGATAGATGTGCAGGTTGGGTGGTGGAGGGTTTACAAAAACAGTGCCCGCAGGGCAGAAGTAGTAGGATGCATGTACATGTGCATGCTTCTGAAATTCATCTTTTCCAAAACTTCAGTTCAGTAAAAGGGTTACAAGAGTATCAGTGAATGGGACAACAAACAGGTGGGAGTTTAGGTGGCCCTGCCTTTTTTAAAAAATATGAACCAGATTCTTCACTAAAAACGTTGTCAGTGCAGGTTTGTAAATGCAGGACATGCCTCAATCAAAAGAGATTTCTGAGGATCTTAGAAAAAAAGTCGATGATGCTTATCACGTTAGAAAAAATACAAAACAATTTCTAACAACCTTGGGCTTCACCAGTTTTTTGTCAGGTAGATATTGTTCAAATGGACAAAATTCAGTGCTGCTTTTACTCTCCTCAGCAGTGGTTGTCTAAAAAAAATGTTGGAGCCTTGAAATGGCAAAAGCCACTACACTGCAAGAAGAACATGGCTGGCTATTTAAAGTTTGCTAAAGACCACCTCCATAAGTGGGAAGACTATTGGAAAAAAATTCTGTGGACAGATGAGTGAAAAACAAAACTTTTTGGTTTAAGTGAGAGGGTATATGTTTGGCAAAAAACCAAACAGTACACACCAAAATAAGAACTGTGAAATATTATGGTGGCAACACCATGGTTTGGGCCTGTTTTTTGCCATGGGACCAGAATATCTTGCCATGATTGAAAGAACTATACATAAAGGAAAGGACTATATGCAATTATGAATATACAGGATAAGTTGACAGATATCCTGCGCTTACACACTTGGGATGAAGCATAGAGCCCTACCCTACCCACCTAACAACCTACCCACCTATTCCCATCCAACCCTAACACACTATACACCCTAACACACCACCTTGTAAGCTCTTCACCGGGTTCATCAGATAGGCACCATCCTTCATCTGTGTTTTGCTGACTTGGGCCCACGACACCTCCGGATGGCTCAGCAGTGAGGCCTGGCATCCCAGACCCACCCCTTTCCAAGCCTACTAGGTCAAAGGTCCTTGTAGCCCCCATTAACTATACCGCCACCCTATCCCACCTACCCCACCTTCCCCCACTCTAGTTGAGCTCTCCTCAACCACAGCCACTGATTAGCCCTCTCAGCTACTAGCGATACTTCCTTCACCTCTTCCCTTAGCTTATATCCTCTAACTCCAAACCCACTCAGCAGAAAAGTAGTAGTTCTTGCCATGAAGCCTCTGGCACCTACCTCTAGTGGCTTAACATATGCCTGCCACCCACGCACACGAGCCTCAGCCACTAATTCATCATACCTCTATGAACTAAGACTCAAGAGAAGTTGGGTGTTGCAGCAGAACAACGACTCCAAACACGTCAGTCTATTAAAGAATGTTAAAAATCTAGACCCTAATCCAATAGAAATGTTATGGCAAGATCTGAATTGCAGAGTTCATGTAAGAAAGACCACCAGTGAAGTTGAAATGAGGCAGTTCTGTAAGGAGAAATTTGCCTAAATTCTTCCAAGCTCACGTGCAGGACTGATCTACAGTACTACAGTAAGTTTTACAGTACTACAAAAGTTTGTTGCACAATCAAAGAATGACAACCTATTATCACTTTTTTGAGTGGATCTAGAATTCATGCACACTGACACTGGCATTTGACAAGAGACAAACCTGACAACACATGAGTAGGAGGAAAGTGGGTATGTTGTCAATATCAAATACATTTTAGACTATAATCCATTCACGTTAAAGAATAATATCAATGGGATGCTTATGATTTTTTTGTAGAACATAGTTCTACAGTTATATGTTCACTCACTTAAGTAAATGCCTTGTAAACCCCCTCTCCACTCCTTACGGGTGAGGCGTCAACCAAATAATATTTTGTACAGTAAAATGTAATGCTTTTAAAATATTTAACATGTTTACTTTGTTCAAACTTCAACATTACCATTAAAGTTTACAAGCATTAAAAAGTTATTCCATAATGTTAAAACTGTAGTGACTCATACAAAGTGAAAATTCACATTAGTTTAAATATTAAACAATTCAATNAGTTTACAAGCATTAAAAAGTTATTCCATAATGTTAAAACTGTAGTGACTCATACAAAGTGAAAATTCACATTAGTTTAAATATTAAACAATTCAATTTTCACAAAACAGAAAAATAAATTCTAATGTTAAACATGCTTTAACTTCCTATTTTCAAAATGAGTTCACTTCCTTGGGCGAATAAACTAAGCTGTCAATCAAAGTACAATGGAACACATCTCTGAACACTCTGACCTTTGATTTTCAAAGACGATGTAAAGAAATCACGTGACAGTGAAAAGTCATGTTTCACCATACACTTGAACATGACTTAGAATCTTAGCTTATCAACCTTGTAGAAAATGCTACAGTTTATGTTATACTAAATTGATTAGTGTTAAGAAGAGAAAGTTAAAGTGGTAAATGAGAAAATTCAGAAGCAGGGAAGAGTTTGACAGAAACAGAAACAACAAAGTAAAACTTTTTTCTTTACAAACATAAAAGAGAAAATGTGTAAATTTGTACTGTAAAAAAAATATACCTTTGAAATTTCCTGATTATGACAGAAAGCTTGTTCATTACTCACAAAGTCTGTATATAGAGAGTGGACATGAAGCAGGTGAAGGCCTCCTCATAACCCCTGTATGCAACTATTTCTTTTGGTGCCAAACAACAATATTAGTAAACTAAGTAACTGCTCTTTCACATCTTTGTGTCTACATCTTTATTTCCTCATCTGTTGTGAAATGCACTTTTGTTTTTGCTTAAAGTTGTATTTCACTTTGGAGAAAAGAGTCTTCAAAATAAAAAAAATAATGTAAGATCTCAGCACCTGGGACAGCTCTGCAGGGTGACAGGCAAGCATGGCTTCTGAAACCGAAAAAGAGCAGCTAAAAAGCTCAGTTTCTCTCTCAGCTCCACTCTCCTGTGAGCCACAATACCTTGTGAAACCATTGGTTCTGTCTGGTGGCTACTTAATAATTTCCTTTACTCACACATCACACAAAATTCACTAGTATCTAATGGAAGTATAATTAAAGAATAAGAGAACAGGCAACAACTACACCAACTAAAAGCTGAAAAAAGCATGGAAGTCTTACATGGAGGTAAAGGGTGACAGAGAGGTAACACTGCAATGAAAAACTCAACAGGTAGAAGTATCAGTCTAGGCTCATCTGCAGCTGACACACCTTCTGTTTGCTTCTTTTAAACCTTCATGACGCCTTTAAAAATTTTGATGCAGCACTTATTATAATAAAATGCTGTTTGTCAGTGTACCAGGTAAAGCTTTGGCATGTGTCTGCCAACTCTCTTTTTGTGACAAAAATTAATGCTAAATATTTTTCTAAAAAGTTATGACAAAAACTTCTATAACATGAACAAAGTCCTTACATTAGAGACAATATAAATATTAAGCTAAAAATGGTTGTATGCTATTCCACACAGCAGTACCACACAAGTCTGAAATAAGAAAAAAACAAACAAACAAAATAATGACTAGGAACTGGAAGTCACTACTGAGTCGTAAAACATTATTCTGAGTTTTCTATTATGATAGCATCAATGCCGGAATCAGAATAATGAAAGTGAGTAAAAATGTGGACACAGATGCCAGAGCAATAACTATATAAGATGTTCATTTTAAGTAGTTTTCTACATAACACACATCATAAGACAGATCTTTTATCTTTAATGTCTGCCAGGTTGTCTGAAATAAGTACAAGTAGTGAATAGAGAGAGCTGTGTCCATTATCTGTCACTGAAATAACAAGGTTCTTCTTAATCCCATCTGACTGAACAAAGTCATGCAGCTTTGTTTCTTTTATGAACTTGCAGTTAATTCTGTTGCTGAAAGACGTTCTATATAATTGTTTTCCCTTAGGTAAACTGTATTAGGAACAATAGCTGTTCTAACATTTTATTCTGTCTACGTACTAATAATTTTACGGTTATATTTTGGCCTGTTTACCTGTCATGTCTGATAACAGTTACATTAGAACTCTCCCTGTTAAAAATACTTTTTCGTACTAGCATACTTAGTTACACACCTAATATTATCATAGTGAAATCTTCAAAGTTCCAATAATTTGTACATTAATGCATTTCCATTTTAATTTTTTGTCAGTATATAGTAGCTGGCTGTGAAGCTTACATATACACAAAAGATATAATTAATAAAAAAAACTTTGTAGATTGATTTTTCAGTTTGTCACGCCCACTGGCGCGGTCTCCTGATACTTGTCCAGCCTCCTCTGTCTATTGGTTCATCTCACCTGTCTATCATCTCCCAACCCTTATATATACCTGTGCTGGTTGTACATGTTGGTGCGAAGTATTGTTATGTGTTGTACATGCGTACCGAGCGTTCCTTCTGTTCGCTTGTCCGGTTATCGACCTGCTTTCTTTTGTGCCTTACCCTTGTTTGTTTTGTCGCTTGTTCTGGACTGATTCCTGGTTTTTACCGACGCTTGTCTTGTGAATACGACTTTGGAACCACCTCTAACATTAAACGGAGTTCTTCATTTTACATCTGAACGCGTCTGCGTTCCGACTGCAACAGTACGTTGTTCCACAACTGATAATTTAAGTTACCCGATCGGCATGAATACTGAAATACAAAAGTTAATTGTACCAGGTGCCATGAAATACAAAAAATATGTTTATGTAACCATGTATCATTTAAGAAAAAAAAACTCACAAGCAAATGCAAATTAAATATAAGCGTAACTCTGAAGGAAGCTGAATAGAATAGAAGCAGAATGCCATAAAACAATTAAACAAAAACACGCAAACGCGGAATAATGAAAAACAACGAAAAATAAAACCTTATCTTCTAAACTGGCGGTGAAAATGTTGACATCACAAAGTGGACCAATTTCAGATCACGCTGCAGAAAAAACTCTTTATGATCGTGTAACTAA
>UFQX01001826.1:0-10911 GCA_900497675.1 Arapaima gigas
AGGAGTTTGAGTTCATGGACAAGGATGTGCTGAATATGCCAAGGGCTCCACAGTGTTTCTGTCACCATCCCAAACATGCAAAGGAGATGAGCAGCATCAGAGAAACTGCTTTCGAAGGGTGCAGTTAGCAGCCGACGGAAGACGTTATCGGAGAAATGTCTCCTGGACGTACGGGAAGCTTCGCTGTCTGAAAATAGGGGCACAGGAAAGTTTAGGATTACAGTCCTATTAACCTACGTTTGCAGGTGAAACGTGAGCTGAGCTCCGTCTCCAAGATGGACAGCAAGGCAGTTTCACTGACGTGGAAACAGGCCGGAAAATGACGGCTGTTTGGTGCCGACGTGGAAACTCGTCGCTCAGTTACTGACTCTTGTCAAAGACTTAAGTAACCCAATTTGTATAAAGTAGCTTCATTGATGGTTCAGCAACAATCCNGCCATCAGCCACTGGGGCATCCAAAGACGACAAGCTGGAGTGAGAGCTTAAAAGCAGGCACCTACCAGCTCCTACCAACGAGTCATTTTCATAACACACGCTATGATAAACCCACAAGCTTCTCATGACACATGCCCGTGGGGAGCCTGACCTTCCGCTTATCTGACTCTCCCGTCCGGACGACCAGCAACGCTTTTCACTCACCTGCAGATGTTATGGACGTTCGCTGCTCTGTTGCATTACTCATCAACTCAGGTCACTGGTCACTGGTGCCAGAGAGAACATAGGGCAGTTGGGGGTGGAGCTTAATTAGGGGCAGGGCTTAAATATCATAAGCTCCCGTACACTCACACAGGGGTCTGTTAGTTAGAGCTTATTTACGTGCACAGACCACGACAGGAATTTTATTGCAAAAGCCATCTGTCCCTGGAAAACAGTCAGGCATCATTTTACTGTTTAGTCCATGGCTTATATACGTGTGTCGCAGTCTCAGACCAACCAACACCTGTTGTGTCAGAGTGTCCAATGATGAACGACAGCAGCAGTTCGCAATGGTAACCATATCATCTTCATCATCATCATCATCAAAGCGTACCGGCGTGCCCAAGAAAGCTCAGTCTTCCATACTGAGAAGGTTCTGCTCAGTGCTAATTTGGACTTGTGTTCAAGATTAACACCAAAAATGGAGCTCAGCCTTGGCAACTGGGAAATGTTTGCAGTAATTTTAGACCCTCTGAAGGCTCCTGAGGTTGCACTCCTGCCAAGTCCAACCTACACTCTTCCTCTCACGCAACCTCTGACCCCTGAAACTGGCACCCTGCCTTACATGACATGGAGTCAACCGAGGCCCTCGTGGTGATCGCAGTCACCACCCCAAAGTCCCGCATGACTCTGTTCACCGTCTGAGCCCCGACGCAGTGAGTAGGCATGATGGACACCACCGCGGTGCTGCTCCTGGAGATCCGCGTGGCACTTTGCTGCATTTCCAAGGGCCAATTCAGACCAGACTTATGACTGTGTCCTGATACCAGATTAACAGAACATCAGGGTTACGCTCTGCCCCGGATCATCATGGAGGAACCTCGGGAGAAATGCCAGGGCTGTGTGGAGGAACAACCTCACCGGCAGTCGCTGTCATGCAGCTACAAGTCTGGGTATTTTCACTTTGAGAAGCTATAAGAAGTGTGCAGACTGGCTGAACAATGTTACTGGACCAACTACTGGGCTCCATCACCTGAAGTCACCTCTGGCAAAGCCACAAAAACCTGCAGCTGCCCCAGGAGGAAGAGGGTGTGGAGCTACGGGCTGCAAGCTGTCCCCACGACAGGCTGCTGGAGGTCAAACTCAACATTGCAGGTACGGTTTTTCATGACGTGGCCAACTGGGCTTTCAGGGAGACGGACAAACTTGTGTGTGCAGATAACAATGCAGCAACTTCCATCATCGTCTATAATTCTGCATGTGTCACATTTACAGCTGTCTTGTGACCTTGTATGTGTGAAAATTAAAAGCTTTGCTGGAAACTAACTGCAATATTTAAAGCACCTTATTTGGGTGAGATGTACAGATGTTTACTACGTCGAGGATCAACAAAATTATCTATGATTCCGTGTGACGTGAAATAGCTGCAGATATGCCGATAACATCTCCTTTTGGTAACAAATAAAACGGTCTGCTTTTAAAATCTTTCCCTGTTTAACGCTGAGGATGGAAAGCAGGTGAAAAGCAAAAAGGGGTTGATATGAGCTCATCGCAGGGCCATTTCTTACAGAAAACAGGCGTCCGACTGCGGTTCCCAGTAGCGAGGAGGTTGTTTCCCGGCGAGTCCCACTTCCCATTTACTGCTCAAATCGATCGGTTTGACAAAGACGTGGAGAGACGCCTTCGTCAGAACAGCCTCCTCCGAGCGGCCCGGCTACCCGAGGCGTCTGACTGAAAACAACTGCATCTCCTCTGCTAACATACCGTCAGCCTTGACGCCTTTATCTTTGCCCAGCGTGATCTTATGCAGCTCTTCAGCATAAAATGGATCCTCTACGCTTTTCTGCTATAGTCCTTCAGCCCGTAAATCAGGGGCGGCTCTGGGTAAACAGACAGATAGAGGGAAATGTGCTTATAAGCCTTGGTAAACTTTCCACACATTGTTGACACTCTGATCACGTCACCAACACTAAACAAACCTTGACTTTTTAGAAGTATTTGGCATCAAAGGTTATGAAATGAATCCAGGCAGGACGCAGAACATGTGAGATTACGTTCAGTAGTTCAGCTGTACAGCAGTACTAACTTTTTCCATACTGCCCCTTAACTTTTAGCATTAATAATTCAACTTGTACCAAGTCTAGGCACCCTTGCGATGAAACCGTTGCCTTTTTGAGCTTGTAATGCAAGCAAACTGAATCCAACACCATCTGCTATTTGTCCCTCGGAGCTACTGAATCCCTCCAAAACCCATCTCTCTCTGAGAGGCGCTTCTTTCCAGACCTCCTCACACCTGCATCAATGAGTCCAAAAGCATCCGCTCTGATCAGCTGTATATTCGCTATCTGAACGTCACTTGAGGGACGCGACCCAGCAACATGGTGGTGTCAGACACATGAGCTGTGCTCTCGTCACCATCCTGAGTCTGAGTCTAAAGCTCTTTGTCTTCTGTTGATGAGTTTTACAGCAATTTGCATTGTGAATCGATGCGAATGTTCGTCTATCGGTAGAACTCGCCGATACAGCTTCACTCTTTACTAACATCAAACTGTCTGCCAGCAAAAACCATCCATTTTCCTTCTACTCTGATTCCTCAGAGCAAAGCAAACTTTTCAGCTCACTGACAGCCTGTCATGTCTATTTGAAGGTTTGTGTGATATAAAACAAATGAAGTAGTAAACAACTTTTAAATGTTGAATTAGTCAAAATTCCGGTGACTGAGGGGCCTCATCGTGCACAGCGGTGCTGCTCCTTTTGGAGGGAGGGGCCCTCGTGGGAAAAAACTTCTCATGAATGAATGTGTCATTTCACCTGTGCTACATTGAGGTGAGTGGAAGAGTTTAGTGAAGAAAAACCACGTTCTGAATGGCAAATAATGTCAAAATGTCATTGTTGTAATTATATTACATTTAAGGTAAACATATAATCCTGTTGATAACCTGCTAGTGTCAGCAGTAGTTATTAAACAACAGAACTTTGCCATCAGCTGCACGATGGTCTCCTCCTCCTCCTCATCTGGATTCTTCTCTTTGAAACATTTCACATGTACAAACTGATTTAACAATTAAGACAGATAGACTAAGGATGACATGATCCTCATCCTGATCTACACAACACGTAGAAAATGGCCTGAATGCTGCTGTCTGTGAAAACATGACTGCTGGGGCCTGGTGGAGGAGCAGGGACCAGGCTGCCACATGGTGTCTGTGGGGGGTGGGATGTCTGTCGGTCAGTACGGCTCCTAAATAAAAGAGTCCGTCTGCGACAGCATCAGGGGAGGCTCCTTTGAAGGTCTGCAGAGGATCCGCAGTCGCTGAAACAAGAGGTCAGAAGTCAAGGCCACCATTCAGCCAACCTGTATTACTGTGGTCAGCGAACAGGGTAAAACAAAGTATTACTGTAACCAGTGATCAGTGTAAAACACAGTATTACTGTGGTCAGTGAGCGGGGTAAAACACGGTATTACTGTGGTCAGGTGTAAAACACGGTATTACTGTGGTCAGGTGTAAAACACGGTATTACTGTGGTCAGGTGTAAAACGCGGTATTTTTGCTCTAACAGCAGATTTCAGCAGGCCCACAGACACCGCGTGACGGCGAGAAGCCCCCTCGGTCGGTCCTGAACGGAAAGCGCCACACGACCGCGTGCGACGGGCCTGCTGTGTCAGAGACCCTCGTCTCACTCTCATTGTTCAGACTCTCCTGCATTTGCTGACACTCTTGCTGTTCGGCTCCCGTCAGATGGAAACCATGAAACATTTCGCTCTTGAAAGGTGGGAAGTGGGCAAAAGGGAGTGTTGAAATACACAGGTGCTACACAATAGGGCTCCTTTCACTGCAGCATGTTGTTAGTTGAGAAGGAAGGAAAAAGAGCCCCTTTTCCCACACGAGGACCTGCTGCACTTTGACCCGCAGACGGTCCAGGATCGAGTCAGAACACGAAAAACACTGCAAGATACCAGCAAGCTCTGTTCTTACTTTTCTTTGGCCGGTGTTTCTGGGCACCGCGGCAGCCGCCAGATCCCCAGGGCTCTGATCTCAAGTTTGTGCAAAAATGTCAGATGCTTGAGATGGTCGCCATGGTGATTTCGTTCTGCTGTCCATTCTTCGCATTGCCACAGGCTAACGGTGGTGCCTGGGGGTTTGTCACCTACACCGGGCGATGTTCCGTGAGCCACAGACACATCTGCTATCTGTTTTGCCGCTGAGGACAGACCTGTGCAAGTCTTCGTGTCCCGTTATTTTTAAATGGATAATAAAGGAACACAGTTCACTGGTGCCGCCCTCTTGATCGTACACCTGCTTTTCTTCCTCCTCTCACACCACAGGCTGTACTTGTTATGAAAGCATGAGTGGCATCTTTGTACGTCTTTGGGAGCAGAAGGAAGCGACAGAGATGCTGTATATTCACCTGCAGTTAAACTGAGGCAATGACTGCAGGAATTTCCAAAAAAACAGAAAACACGAAAGGGAAAGGAACACACCTGCCACAGGGTCCCCGGGGTCACGGCCACGCCGTACACCATGCCGAGAGGAACCATGAGCGTGGAGGAGAACGTGAAGAACCAGCCCATGGCGTAGCCCCACCAGGGGTACTCATAGATGTTGTTGAACTTGAGTGGGGTGTACTTGACCAGGGAGAAGATGAAGGTGGCCTGGTGGAGAGATGCAGAGAGTGAGGATCGCAGGACTTCATCAGGATCGAGGCTTATGGACAGAGATCGCCGAATGATTGACATCTAAGTGTTGTGGTTTAGCGGAGTGTCTCTTAGTTGTGGTCCAAGGATTCACTGTGGATTCTGGCGTTGCATCTTTTTCTAAGCTGTTCAGTGAATTATGACTTTTGGCCTATTTTGTTGAAAAAGGAGGGACTAGGTGGCACTGGGCTCTGCACTGTGTCAGTGTTTCACAGCAGTCCAGTTTGGAAGGCGTGATCTGCAACTGAACCCGCGACTTGGTGCTGGGTGTGCAGTGATTGTGAGGGGCGGACAGGTCAGACCAGATAAACACTCACCATGCAGATGAGGGGGGTAAAAAACTGCCAGCAGTACTTCATTACAGGAGAAGGCCGGTAGCCGATCATGTCCTCAATGTTGCTGTACATTCGGTTTGCTCCTGGTGGACCGAGCGCAGAGGAAGCCTTATAGCAACAGCAGCAATGAAAAAATCTCCACCGGTATGTGAGGCCTAAATCCCAGGACAAAGCTGTACTGACCGTAGACCCAACCGATGCAGAGCGACTGGAAGAAGGCGAAGATCAGGAGGGTCATTCCACTGCAGGCGTAGTAGTCAAACAGCTGGAACACATACAGTCCGCCCTGCAGAAGGACAGCATGTCATCATTTGTAAGGCACACAAGAGCTTGAAGCCAAATATTTGACACACTGGCAAAACATATGAAATAGTGGCAGCAGCTCCAAGTAGCCACAATTCCACAATGATGAAGACAACTGTTGAACTAGCAGTGCAACGAAGGGATGAATTATAAGGATTTGGCCTCTCACCTCTGTGACCATGACCAGGCCGGTAAAGAAGCCCCCTGCACTGATGAAAAGGAGGAGGACCTTGCGACGGGCAGCGGACTGGAAGGTGGCAGGATACAGGTCTGAGATGGTTGTCACGAGAGCCTCCAGGCCAACAAACTGAAGAGAAGGTGAAACAGATAAAACTCACCAAAACTAGATTTTCTGCACAGGTTGCAGGGTTTATCAGGAGGGACTGCTCACACTCACAGGTGAGAAGTGACAAGTTATCTCTGCTGCTATTTGTACTTGAATGTAGTTTTCGCTCCGGTACTTCACTAACTCACGACACTTCTGCGAAGGTCAACATTTTCTCCTACGCTGTTCCGCTTGCATACATTTACACACTTAGCAGCCTGGAAGAATACATGACATGAAGAAAACGTGCAAAATATAGGGCTCACCCTGGGTTTGAACCCAGGACCTGAACTAGAAACACTCCCTTAGAGTCATGAGCCCTATAGCTGCCTGCATCGTGTACTTCAGAGGAGACTTTGCACACTAGTCACTCAGTTTCATCTAGAAGTGCCTGAGGTCTTGGCAGTTTTCCTGCTAAATCCTCTGTGAGATAAGCGTTACTCACACTACTGTTACTGCATTTCAAACAGCCACAGATGAAACTGTGAAATCATTCAAAAAGTGGACACAAAAACTTCGCATTTTTTGCTTAGGAAGTTTCATTCAAAAGTCAATTTCCATATACTTTCCAAGATGGGAGCAAGAGGTTTTTCACCTACTTTGCTGTTTCCATCTGTCACGCCCCCGGCTCCGGACTCCGCCCCTCCTGATTCCTGATCACCTGCACCTGCTTCCTCTTAGGTGGTGCCTATTTAGATCGGCGATTGCCAACAGCCCAATGCGAAGTATTGCCCCATGGTTCATGTGTGCATACTGAGCAGTTCTCTTCCAGTCTTATTTGTTATCGACCTTTGCCTGTACCTGACCACCGATTTAGTCTCACCCTTTGCTGTTTGTCTGTCTGCCTGCACTGAGTTGCTTACTGGACCTGAACCTCGCCTGCCTTGTGACCACGAATTCGGAACGCCCCATTCAATAAACGGAGTTCGTCGCATTTGTGCCTGCGCACGTCTGCTTATTCTCTTTCAACGTGACACCATGACTGTGTAGTTCCTTCAGGAGACCAATATGTTCCTCATGAGAACAAGTGAAAACTAGGACTTCCACAGCACACACTTAGTAATCATGTCCCTGAGCGCTTCAGCCACAAAGGCCTGGAAGACAGAAGGCGTATTTTCCAGGCCAGGTATTGATGATGCTGAAAACCACCTTTCATTCATCTCCCTCCTGTTTCCATTCTAAAGAAAAAACAGCGAGTTCTACAAACTTAGGTTTTATAGCGCATACGGAATCCTACCTCAGTATCCAGGCCAAGCAGGATGATCATGATGAAGAAGCAAGTTGCCCACAGCTGGGGCAGGGGCATCATGGCCACGGCGCGAGGATACGCAATGAATGCCAGGCCAGGACCTGTGACAGAAACCAATAATCTATCACAGGCATCAACATTTCCAGCCTGGACTAGTAGTGTGATGTTTGCAAGCTCTTCGGTTTGCAGTTCTTCTTCTTCCAGCGCTGCTCCTTACCGGATTCGGCCACCGCAGAGATGTCCACTCCCTGTTCGTGGGCCATGAAGCCCAGCACGGAGAAGATGGCGAAGCCAGCCACAAAGCTGGTTCCGCTGTTCAGGAGACACAGGTACATGCAGTCTCTGCAGCACAGAGAACACCAGTCAAGCAGAGGATTGGAGAAACTCTTACACAGCAGTAACCAATGACTGCAAGACTGCTGGGTTTCTCTCCTTTTGTGACCTTCACAGAAATTGTTTTGTGAGACCTGCAGTTTTGTCAGAGTGCATGAGGTCCCTCACTGCCTTGTAACAGACCCCAAACTCACACACTGCGCTTCATGTCTGTCTTCCACTCACCTGTAGCAGTTGTTGTTGTACTTGTTGTAGCTGCCCAGGGCAGTCAGGCATCCCAGACAAATGGCGTAGGAAAAGAATATCTGTGTTCCAGCATCCATCCACACCTAAAGGTCGACAACCCAACAGTCAGTCTTGTTCACATAAAATATGTTAATCATTGTTTGCCTTGTTTTTCAGCAGAGTTCTGCTTAGTTAATGCTGTATTTTACATGTGCGTCACTGAGATGAACCTGTGTCGAGCGCAGAAGCCTGGCCACCCTCACCCCACCCCCACCCCGGGACTATTGGCCATGCTGAGGGCCGCTGTCAGAGCACAGCAGTTGTCGCACTGCAAAGCTCAGCCTGGCGTAATGCAAATGCTGCCCAAAGCTCCTGTTTCTTTCACGTCAGTAAAAACGCTCCATAAATTTACCCCGTTTTGCCCGGAAACCCGGCGCTGCCAGCCTGTCACAACCCCTTGTGCTGACAATGGCCGTTTGGTAAATCGCGACCTGAACATGAAAACCACTTCAGGTCTGCTCAAGAACTGTTGCTGGCAAAATTTACACTCATTGTAACATAAACAAGATTTCCTTCTCCGGGTGGCTTTACCTGAGGGTCAGCAAGACGGCGGAGGTCGGGGTACAGGTAAAAGGTGATGCCATCCATGGCTCCAGGCAGGGTGAGGCCTCGAACCAGCAAGACCACCAGCATTACATAGGGAAAGGTGGCCGTGAAGTACACCACCTGAAAGCAGAAGAGTACCACTCAATACGAGGCTCCCACATGGACTCCCGGTTAACCAGCAAAAACGGACGGCTCTCACCTTTCCAGTGGATCTCACACCCTTCCAGATACAGAAGTAGCAGATGATCCAGGAGAGCAGAAGACACAGAGCCAGTTCCCACCTTGGGGCTCCCAGGTTATAGATACCTCCTGAGATGTTCAACACTCGCCTCCTGGAGCAGATATTAATATATGACCAGTTGGTCCTGAGGACACGCTTCCCTGAAGTAGCATCATGCTGGGTGTTTGTGTGGTTGCTGTGCTGTCATTTTTTCAGGTGTGCTGTTATGGTACGAAAGCAGCATCATTCCTATTGTGAAGTGGAGGACTTTCACCTTGACTCATCTGTCAGACCACAGCCACTGAGCTGTGGCAGAATTCATGGATTAGAGAGTTCAGGTTTATAAACTCACTCCCAAAACTCTATAACTGGTGATGTAGCATTGCTGCCTGAGATGTTCTTCTGGTCAAACTCAGCACAGGTGGCTGGAATTTTCAGAACAAAGAAAACAACAAATATTTGGTTAATGGTTATTTGCTATCCTTTTGTCATCTTTTTAAAAAACTTTCTACAGAAAAACACAACATAAACAACAGGTCCCAGACGCAACAAGGAACCCAGTAAAATATATTTTCAACTTTAATAAAACTGCAATCAAGTTTATTCTTATTTAGCCGTCGATTAAAAAAACCAAGTGGCCTGGTGGGGTCAGGTGTGTGTTGAGCTGTGTGGGGTCAGGTGTGTGTTGAGCTGTGTGGGGTCAGGTGTGTGTTGCAGGGTGTGTGGGGCCAGGTGTGTGTTGGGCTGTGTGGGGTCAGGTCTGTGTTGAGCTGTGTGGGGTCAGGTGTGTGTTGCAGGGTGTGTGGGGCCAGGTGTGTGTTGCAGGGTGTGTGGGGTCAGGTGTGTGTTGGGCTGTGTGGGGCCAGGTGTGTGTTGCAGGGTGTGTGGGGCCAGGTGTGTCTTGAGCTGCGTGGGGTCAGGTGTGTGTTGTGGGGTGTGTGGGATCAGGTGTGTGTGTTGGGCTGTATGGGGTCAGGTGTGTGTAAAACAGGGTTAACTTATATAAAAATATAGCAGGTGCAACTTAAATTAAAGGAGCACAAGGAAAAAATGTTTAAAAAAATCATAAAATCATGCTTTATTAAATATGAGAACTTTAATGGTGAAAAGAATGATGTTCTTTATGACGTGGGAAGTAAATTAGGGGAGAACAAAGTGCAAATGTTCAGCACCTGTGTTCCAGGAGTTTCGGCAGGTGGCCCAGGGGAGTTCCGAGCCGAACGAGGAGAAGAGGTAGAAGAAGGCCCAGGACAGGATGATGATGTAGTAGATGCTGGAGTATGAAACCACCACCTGAGTTCCGAAGCCCAGTCCTGACAAGAGACTGGTCATGATTAGAGGATGTCTAAGTCACACGTTGAGATCCAAAGGTGACTCCACTGGTCCATTTCAACAGCGATTCACACAACACTGTGGTCACCTGACACGCAACCCGCCGGATGGTCGTGTTCGACGTGTGAGAAGGTGAGGGCTGTACCTAATAAACTGGAAACTCATGGGCCTGTTTCCTGGTTTGTTTCTGTGCCAAACGAATAAAAGAAATGTAACTGGCGGTGAGAAGAGGCAGGAGGACAGACGAGAGCAGGATGGCGAAAGAGGCCGACATCACAAACGCCAAAGGGAAGAACGTTTGCATAGCTGACGCAGTTTTGTTTTCAGGCATTTAAAAAAGTTTCCATTTTAGTTCAGCTCAAAGTGGAAAAAAACAGTAGAACATCTTCTTTTGTTGTGGCTGCAATTGAGATTTTAACAGAACCCAAAGAGTGAATA
The DNA here is from genome assembly GCA_900497675.1 of Arapaima gigas. NCBI lineage: Eukaryota > Metazoa > Chordata > Actinopteri > Osteoglossiformes > Osteoglossidae > Arapaima > Arapaima gigas. The sequence goes on from UFQX01001826.1 coordinate 10,699, forward strand.
TAGTTTATCAACTTGGGAGTAAGAGAACAGAAAGAGTTAGAAACAGCTGGAAGCTCAGTCTGTCCCCTCTTAGATGCAATATTTCCTTCTTGTTGGAATATTTTCTCTCAGTTATTATCTCTCATTAGCATTAGCTGTGTGACTCGGGTATTTACCCTGAAACAGGGGGCAGATCTTCCTCCAGCAGGTGATGCCCCCCTGGCTGGTGTACTG
>UFQX01001827.1:0-40730 GCA_900497675.1 Arapaima gigas
TGTCCCCGAGCTCTTTCGCTTTTCCCGTCCCCGTTTAAGATGGAGTGCTGGCTGACAGCTCGTGCGCCCCGTGTTTTTCTGTTCGTTTATTTTGTGTTAGTTTTTCGTTTTTGTGAAGGATTTTATGCGCTTTTTGGCAACTTTTTCCTCACGTAGGTTCTCTTCTACCTCCTGCTGCGTTCGAAACTGACTTCGTGCGCTCGCGCTGGAATGCAGCACCGTGAGGGGAATCCTCGCGCTCCCGCCTGCGCTCCAGGGCTCGCGCCCACGCCGGGACTGTAACCGATCCCGGTTGAGGGTCTCCTAAAAACCCGAGACAAGCGAGGTTCCGTGAGAGACCGCTGCTCAGACTTACGGTTTTTAAAAACTCTGTTAACGACGTATTTAGTGAAGGTGTCACAACATGTGACTAGAGAAACACCCGATCTCACGAATAGGGACGACTTCGCAACTTCATATTCAGGTGAGAATGAACAGAATTAGTTTCCCATTTTTTTTTAAGTTCCTGATTAGTGTCTTAACCCTGACCTCAGATTTCGGCTTCTTACATGCACTGTTTGTGTAAATGTACTCACTTAGATTGTGTTAAGCGGACCTGTTCAATTAACGTTCATTTTCACTGTGCTTTCATAAATATTTATTTTCACTGTTTTCATCTGTGCCTCTTCAGATGCATTCTTTCCCCCGACATTTGACAGTGTATTTGTCAGAGCCGTGTCTTCGTGATACTGTGGTTCGGAGGTCCTAACTGTCCACTAACCGTGACCACTGAGGCTGTACACACACTGCGGTTGGCATGGGAACACAGATACTGTATGTCCAGCAAAGACAGCCAGCCTCAGGGTGTGTGTGTGTGTGTGTGTGTGTGTGTGTGTGTGTGTGTGTGTGAGTGAAAGAGAGAGAGAGAGAGACACCCTGTAGTACACACAGTGGGGCTGGTTTGTGAGTAACACACAGTTAAAAGTTCACCATGACTGTAGGAGTTGTATGGGCCAGCTCTGGAAATAATAACAATCCTGTTGCTATGCTGATGCTTCAAGTAGATGGGAGTCTTCAGAAAACCCTCTTGGTTTCGGCATTATTCCACTGCTGAAATTTACCCACACACTTGCAAACATGTCGTACTGAACATGTTTTGCTTTGAGCTGTGGTTATAAAACACACAGAATTCATTTACAGTGCCCTTAATTGATGAACAAGACCCAGTAGTGGATAGTATTGTACAATATTAAAACTGTTTAAAAGTAGCACTGCTAACCAAAACCTATTTTTGCTGAATAATCCGTTTTTTTCATGACTAGTACATTGGCACAATGTTGCACTTGCGGCTTGTTAATTAGAACAGTATTTGATAACAAGGTGTGAAACACACAAATATATGCTTTACTTTGGTCTTCAGGTACACCTTTGACATCTTAGTTCACACTTGCATGCATAATAAATAGATGGAAATTTACTGCTTTTGAGTAATGTTATCAGCCTCCTCACTTTACCAACTTTGTTAGACTCACAACCCATTATTTGCCAAGTTGGTTTGCATATACATGGAATTTGACANCATTATTTGCCAAGTTGGTTTGCATATACATGGAATTTGACATGGTTTATGCCGTTCTTAGTGACTTAACATTTAAAAAGTAATTATGGCAGACATTTTCAGACCTTATGCAGACACTAGTCTAGTAGTCGTCTAAATAAAGAGTGATTTGTGTGACCGGTTTCTCTCTTCTGTCTTGGTTAGCCACAGTCTGGCAGGTACTTGTTTCCTGCCTTTTATTGTGGTATTCAGACCAATTAATAGGGGTCAAACCACATAAGTTGCTTTTGGTGAACAATGGTTGTTCTCTCTGATAGATTTAGTCAGTTAGATTTAGAGGAAATTTGTCATGCTTCATGTCAGTGCAACGACACAGTGTCTCATCAAACTTTCTTATTTTCTTTTTTCACAGGGGATTTGGAAAGCAAGGGTTCCAGTGCCAAGGTAATTATACCGTACTCTGCATTGTGGCACCTCTGTGGTCCTGCGTGGAATTCATTCATCTGTGTCTGAGAGAAATGGGTTGCACAGCACAAACCTAATACAGGCATCTGTTTTTAGTTAATTCATTCAAACAACACGGTGCTCTTTGTTAGTCCACGCTACCTGGCAGATTATACAGTAATAGCCGACAATTTCCTTTGCCAGCAGAATGGGGAATTCGTGCATTTTAACAGATGAATCTCCTCACTGAGAGCTGATATTACAAAAGTTTTAAAAATACTTAAGTGTAGACATGCTGTTTTTAAAAGGACAATTTGAACACATTCTGAAAAGAGAAAAGGACAACATGTGTAATTGTTTATGGGGTTTAGAACAGGGAAACGGCTTACTCCAATAGTTAATCAACAAGAAAGTCTCTACGTGTCCAAGAAGACAGATCTCAAGTCTTTCGAAAAAAGCCGTGTACTCGTGCTGTTGTAGTATCAGTGGCATCCTGCTCATTTGAATATGTTTTATGATCTAAGTGGCATCTCCTCAGTTAGTGACATATGTAGAACTTCTGCATGGTTTACTGTGCATATTTTTGTATTGCAGATACATCACACCTTTACGTAACACTTATTGTTCACCATAGTGTTGTCTTTTTGACTGCCAAAATGGGCAAACCATGTACTTACTTGCCTGTCAACAGGATTGTAATTCAAGTATGAGAAACTGTTAAAAATGACTATGACTTAGTGCAACAGAGAACATTTATATTGGCAGCTTCCAAATGTCTTAAATAAAATATAATACGTTAAACTGGCACTTCAAGAGAAAATATCACTAGTCATGGAGAGATTAGTTTGATTCTTAGGTACACTCCTGCCCAAGTGGTTTTGTTTTTAGAAGTTTCACCTGTGCGCAGACGATGGCATCTCCGCTAATACGAATGTGTGTGCAAAAAACCATGCAGCCTTGTGTGCGAATTGGTGCTGTTTGGCTCCCCTTTCCATGCACTGTGTAGGCTTTACTTTACTTCTTGGACAATACAAGAGGGACTCTGCAAACCTGTATAGTACATCCAGAGGTGTCTGGCCTAGCAACTGTAGACCTGCGAAATGTACTGTAAGGTATATATGCAGATGTCTTCTGTTGCAAGATGTGTTGCATTTATTTTTATACCGTTAGTCTTGTGTTTTGGCTCTTAAATGTATAATTACAACTTCCTCTTAATGCTTTTAATTAATAACATCAAAAGCACAAACATCAGTGTATTGAGCCTTAAACAGTGTCACACCAAACATATTGCTGTACCGAAAGAATCGACCCTCAAGCCTGTTAATCACCCTATGTTAAGGCAAACTGTTTGATTTCAGAGCAAAATACTTGAAAACAGGGTGACAACAGTATCCCTCTTATCATCAGAGGCACATATTGTGTCTATGTTTGCTGTAGAAGGTTGTTCCAGTACCTCTCTTTAGCTTTTCCTTGTGCACCTCTTTTTCATTCTTGAGGAATAACTCACAGCTTCCGGATTGGTGTCAACCAGATCATAATTAAACTCAGTGAATACATGGGATCTGGGGCCGAGGTCTTTAGAAAGACAGTTTATTTCCTGAACTGAACAAGAGATCCACTAAAATATTTGCTCTTGCTCTCTGTTTGAAAGCTTGTTTTTATTTTTTTGGTGAAGATTGCACAATTGTAGTGACAGCCCTGTTGACACCATCAGAGTCTGATGTCAGTGATCTTTCAGAGTGGAGCTCTGAAGGAGAGACTATATGAGTGTTCTTATTTAATTTTGCTCTTGTGAATGGTACTGCTATTAGTGTCAGATGGGGGTTGATTAGGGTTCATAACCCTCAATGAAAGGACCATCACAAGTAGGCAATACCCCCCCAACATGTCAGTGTGCCACCACCACTGTATGCTGTTACCTTGTTTTTATGAATTTCTGTCATTCTCCCCTGTCAAGAATGCCTCAGGAATAAATATTATATTCTTTCACTGTTTTCCTACACCAAATACAGCACAAATAATAAAGCACAAATACCCCGATCTTAACTACAAACCCATCTAAGCTGAGCACAAACTTGGTCCTGATATGCAGCCGCTGACATGTGAACACCCTGCACAAATAAACTGGTTACATTAAACTTATTCTTTACATTGTATGATCTAACAAATGTGTTTCAGTTGCTCGTGTCTTATAGGAAGTTCAGTAGCAAAAACTGGTAACATGTTTAACAAGGCTAAGTTTGAACTGAAGCCCAAATACATCAAGATGAATCAAACAAAAAGATCATTGATTTTAGGTCTCATTGTGGTGCTTTTAAATATACTTTTTTTTTTTGCTTCATCAAAGTGATATTGATCGCTTCTTCCTAGTTTTGAAAAATAAAGTTGGTCCTAGTGTTACTCTAATTACATGGAAAACCTCTGAGGGCAAAAGTGTGTTGAAAAGTAGCAGAGTAATTTTGTTAGACCCCTAAAGAATTTTATTTTAAACTTTACCAGACCAGTAATGAGGGTAGACACAGCAATTAATCTATTTTTCTCTTGCCCTTTGTTGGTGTCTAAATGAACTTTTCCTTGGAATTCCCTGCATCTTCCTCCTGCGTGCCAGCTAGATGTTCGTTTACGTCCGTTTCTACAGAAACGGATGGTGTTCTCTTCCAAGAGACTACACGTTGCCTATTGTTTCCAAGCTGAGCCCCTTTGACTGCATGGTGCCTGTAAATATAACACTTGGACTGACTGTTTACACTGTATTCAGAAACGATGCCTTCCACCCAAACCTGCTTCTGAATTAGAAATTTTTACATCCCTTCCTTGCACTGCTCCATATATTTGGCGTCTCAGAATATTCTGTCAGTTCCAGTTCATACAGGNATTGCATATATTTGGCGTTTCAGAATATTCTGTCAGTTCCAGTTCATACAGGGCATGACTGTAAACCAGCTGCAAACCACACAGGTCACTGTACTTCATCAGCTTCTAGAGATTTTATGGTCACTAAGCAAAGCAGATGCCCCTTCAAAGTACACTCCCTCTTTACCATTTCTGCTGCTGAGTCCCCTGTTTGGCAGCTATGGCACTTTGCCTCAGCAATAAATATACAAATGCACTCAGTTTGGCTAACACTAGGGTGCTGTTGATACTGTTATTTACATCTGTATTACTTCATTCTGCTTAAGAGAAACAGCTAAACAGCAGCTAAACAACTACAACTGAATTGTAAAACAGAATAGTGCCAACAGCTACAGCGTGAACCATGAACGTGTGCGTGGGTCACTGTTGGACATTACAGACTCATTCAGGTAGCATCCTATATTACTTTAAACTGAATTTAAAGATACCAAGAATGATAAAAGACTTTTGTCTCAGTTAGAAGACATCCCAGTCATTGAGGTAACATCCGTCTGCAGATGAGACACTGCGGTAAGTGTGGCCGCTGTACCGTGACATTTGCAGGTTAGGATTTGAGGAATTAAGTAATGTACTGACAACATTCAAACTGCAGAGAGTTTGCAGTGGTCTCTGCTACTGGGTTTGCTTTAAAGAGGTTAACATGTCTGGTTACTGTAAGAGTTTAGCAAAGTAGAATTACTGGTGTAGACCGTAAACCTGCTGGTTACGCTTTCAGCAGAAGTGTGTTTTCCAAAGTTTTGTTTTTAATGACAAACAACCCTGTTTGTTACAGTACCTGAAGTATGATTAAATGTGTAAATATGCAGGTATTCAGTTTGAAAGAACTTGTTGAATTCACAGTAATTCTGTGTATCTATTTACTGACATGTTTCTCCTTAATGGCCTAGCANTTTTTAAAAGCCCATCATACCTATTCATAGCTGAACCATGTGGTCTGGCCATACTTTGAAATTTGCTTCTTATTTTCATCTAAGTTGCAAATTGGCTCTTATAATAATGTCCTATAATTGGGCTGCTGAAGGGGATATAACTGTTTTGGGAAAAGAAAGAAAGAATGAGACATTACTTTAAAAGCTAGATTATTTTAATCATGTAGGCTTCTGTGTATCTATTTACTGACATGTTTCTCCTTAATGGCCTAGCACAGGAAACTAGTATAACATTTACAATATCTTATACAAGAAGGGAACAGAAAGTGGGGAAAAAATATGCTAAACAATGCCACTGTGTTTTATATAGCATTTATGACTATATTTATTGCTACAAGGAATGTAATGATAATATGGAGCGTCCAAGGGTGGACAGTGGCATGTTGAGTTGCTGTGTCAGTGTGCTCATTGGCCTCTTGGTCTTGGTCTAATCTGTAACTGAGCTGAGGCGCTAATCTGTGCCTCCCCCCAGGCTCCATTAACTAACACCGCTTTGCTCTGTGACTCACACCAGCCAACTTCTGGAGATTTACTCGGGAACAGCGTGATCACTTTGCTCTGATCTTCTTACTCACGCTTGTGAGCCAAACACACGCAGGCTGGAGATTTTTATTGCCCTGGCCTGTGGGAGGGGTGGCAATGGTGGGGTGGCTCTGTGTTTATATAAGGGTTACAAAACAGAGCACCTTGGTGTGTCTCCCGGGTGGAAGTGTTGAGAATACAGAGTTGTCAGCTTCTTGCTGAAGAGAAAAGGAGATCAGATCCTTCTTTTATGGGTTAGCTTTAGGATAATGTGTTTTTTTTTCCCACTTGGTCAGCCAAATTTAAAAGTTAGGGACTGGGAGTATGGCTGGAATGAGAAGAAATCCGCTGTAGTGAAAATAAACGGTCGAGTAAATTTACCGCGAACTGCTGAGAATAGCTGAGGACATCTCAGATGAGGTTTTTTCGGTCTTCATTGTCTTTATTTTCCTCCAGATTGCGATGTAATATAATAATCTCCCACATTTTGTCCACAAAAGTAAAAGGTCAAAAATGAAAACAAGGCCTTGGAGTTCTCAGAAAAATAGACATTTCATAACGCTTCCATTTATTGTAGCTTTAGGTTCTCTTCAGTTTTATTACTCATTAGCAGAATTGTCATTTAGATTCATATATTTGAATTTCAGATGTCTTACTCTGTTCGGTGTCAGTCTGAATGAATTGTAGCCTTAATTAATCTTTTCATCTGAGATGTGTTTGGAATCATTTAGCATCTGAATGTGGCTTGATATTTATTAGTTCTCTGCGTGTGACCTTGCTTTTTGTTGTAACTGCTTCACCCACATGCATGCAGTGAGTGTCTTGCTTTTGTGTCTGTCATCATACCCTTTGGTGGATTGGCTGTTAACCTTTTAAAAAGCTTATAGCATAAATTATTGGTCTAATCAAATCAGTGGTTAAATTTTATTTATTTTATTAGATTAGAAGGCACTTCTCAGAGCTTACAGTGACCAGTTTGTATACTGAGGAAATTTAGTTTTCATACCTCTGCTTGTTGACTGGAGCCTTTAGCTTATGTATTTGGCTTTCAACACTCGCTGCTCTACTGCATGTATGTGGACTTTGAACATTTTGATGGACTGTAATCAGATATCTGCAATATTTTAATATGGGTTCATTATTCATTACTGTTGATGTGTGAGTGATACCACATTTGGAGTGTGCTACTAAGTTTTGCTTTTATTGACAGCACGAGGACAGTGAGTCTGAATACACATGAACACACAAAAAAATTAGTATGTGCTTAAGACACCTCAGTGACAAAGGAGACAGGAGTAACTTAGTAGTGGCAGCACCATTATTTAAGCAATGCCAGCCTGGTGAATAGAATGAAGTACAAAGTTTTTCAGCAACCAAATGCTCAAGGTTGAAAAGTACAACAAAAAAGTATTGAACTGGGATACCTGAAAAGGCATAAGGACAGCAGCCAATAACCTGCATTGGAAAGACAGGTAGAAGGGATTCCTAAAAAGCAATTGAGCACTTTGTTGCATCAGAGTTGAGGCTCTATGAATGAATGAATTCATCCTGTGATGCTTATGTTAGACAAGCAGCCTGTCCAGTCTGCCATCGTGTTCCTGTTTCTGTCCCATTTGCCCAGTCTGAGGTCCTGTGTGCAGAAACCCTGTGACAGCGATTCTGTCAGGAACAGGTATGTGACTATCCCACCAAGCAGTTCCTGCCCCTTCTTGACAGCAGGTGCCAAATAGTGTTCTGTACAAACCTCCATTTGTTTATTTTTGCTTGTGCACCAGTGAACCATGCACACTTGACCTATTTTTAAATAAATGGATGTTTATTGAAGGTGTTCAGTTTAAATACTTGGTAGACAGGTAGAGCAACAGGGTTTCTTGTGGGATTTCACCCTAAGCTTCCTGCTGTCCTATGAAACATCGTTACATAGTCAGTGCTGCATGTACTGGTGTCAAACAAAGCTGACTTCACCATAATTAGTAACGCTACATAAAAAGGTGTCTCGATACTAAACTAAGATTCTTGGTATATATTATAACTTTACTGCCAGTCCCTTTTTAGTTCTTTTTAAACAATTATGTACATTTACTGAACGTAATGTTCAAATGCTTTAAGTATTTTTTTCTGAATTGACTTTTACTGTAGATTAGCATCACTGTACTGCATGAAACTGCAGCAGTGGCTCTACAAAACAGTACTGGGTCGCAGGTAGACAAAATAGTTTTGTTGTGATGTTAACAGGTAGACCTAGCCTATATAGTACTGTTAATTATTTTCTTAGGTTAAGATAAATCTATGTCATAGACTGTAATATAGAATATAATACGGCCTGTACAGTCAGCATGGTGGAGGCCACGGGTGTGGGCTGGCCTGCATCTGAGCTTTTTTGAAAACATACATGGTTATGTAATCCATAGGATGGCTGGTCTGTACATTAGCAGAGATTATTACAACATTACTGTGTTGAAGTGCATTAGCCATGTATTAGATGATAGAGCACAAACTAATGCACAGACCTCTGAAATATATCACCAACATTTATATTTAATTGCCCATTATTTTAAGATAATGTTCATATCTAATGGGGGAAAAAATCCTTTCAAAATAAATGTAATACACATTGGAAATGCTAAATAAATGTAAGGAGAACTGTTTAATCCGAGTCAGGATGATAGACAGGATGATGAAGAAAAATGATAAAAACATTGCTCTTTGTTCTCACTGAAATGCTTTAAGAGCAAACTAAATTAATCCCACCTTACTATAATGACAAATGGCTCAGGAAACAGGCCAGTCCTTAATGAGAGATCATATGAAAATTACAAAAAAATGCTTGCATAAATAAATACTTTCATAACCATTAGGCTGTATTGCAGTGGGTTCAGACAATGGCCAAATCATATCTTAATGCAAAGGAAGTGTTCAGGTTAATCTTTAATCTAGATTTGTGGCAAATAAGTCTGCTTCAATAAGGATAATTGTCTCCTGATACTACTTTGATTGACTGCAAGAAGGGCTTTGCAGATGGTTTAGAGGATGTGTGTTCCCTGAATGGAGAAGGCACTTGCCATTTAGACAGTTTTTTTTTTTTTTTTGCTTGGACACAGGTTTACAGAGGAAGGGTCTAGTTAGGAGTAAATATCCTACTTAAGAATATTGTGTTAAAAGAAATACAGAGGATAGGTGCATGGCCTTTGTTTTGAGAGACCACAGGGTACTTTGCTGTTCTACGGTAGTTCTTTCTGCTGGACTTAGTCCTTTGAACTTGCTACATGACTTAACTGCTTTGCTCATAGTCAGGAATGCAGTTGCCTGCAGTAGACTGTTAGACCATGCCTACAAGTCTTCCTATAAGTGGAGCTCCAAAGAAATTCCAGCGAGTGATATTGATGGACAGTCACAAAACAGTGGACCTCCAGTTCAGACAGCTAGTAAAGACATGTTATTTAATTATTGTAAAACCCTGTAACTGTCAGGTTAATCCTAGTAAAATGGTTACGCAGGACAGTCAGGCATATTCACCCACTGTAAGCCTCAGTTGGAACCATGTTCAACTCTCTTATATCTAAAATATCAGGATATTAGATAAAGTGCAGCAAGTCCATCTGCACTTTCACAATCCATTTGATTAATTCTCTTAAAACAGTTTTAAACACTGTGTAAGATGTCATTCACCCACAAGTTCATAACTAGTCCCATAACCAGTAAACGGCTAAAACCTCAGCACATAACAATGTTATGACTTAAGGAAGTGAGGAGAATTTCAGATAGCCTGGTCATGAAAGGGTAAAAGCTGAGAAAAGAGTAAGTATGGAATTCAGCTCCTGAGTGTATTTTTCTACATCTGGAGCAATTATTGGGGTCTGACTTAGGGGTAGCACTACTTGGTGAGGCAGGAAATAAATGTAGAGTTGATCTGTAAGCCAAGTACAGCCCAGTGAAAAATTCCCCAGGTCTCAAAGTCTTGGATCATTGTTTTGATGAAATTTCAGGAAATTGAAGAATGTGCCCCCCCCCCCCCCATTCAGCCCTTTAATTCTTTATGTCCCTTTTCAATTTGTCCTCTCAAGAGTGTGAATCTGGATGAACCAGGACTGACTGGTTCACAAGTTAGCTAATACTGCTGGGTCCTTTTTGATTAGAAAACCTACTTGCTTTCGAGAACAAAGCCTCCGAATTGAAGAAAATCGAAGAAAATTTTATTCTTTTTAGTTTATTTATTTTATTCTATTATTCTTATTTATAGAATAATACCCTGTATTATTCTATAGTTGACTGCCATTCTTCTTCCAGCCAAAGGATGATGGGGAAAAACTGGCTCCCCTTTCAGAATGTCAAGTTGTGTGGCACTCAATCACCTGGGGTGCTTTTTTATGTTTCTCAGGAGCAAGGAGCTGGAAGTGGCAGAGCATTGTGTAGGCTGACATGAAGGCTCATCCAATGCAGGGGACAGTAGGAAAAAAAGCTAAAGACATGGACTTGTAACCCAAATTTTGCCAATTCAAGTACAGAAAGGGATCCACTTTCAGTTGAGGTGCTTAACTTGCTTTGAAACAGATGGAGGTTTGAAAGTAGCTTCAGGGACATGTTACTACCATGTATATTTGGACCAACACTAGCTCCTTTTGATTCAACATGAAATGAGCAGATGTGGAGCAGAAACAAATTGCTTTCCAGAAACACGTAAACACAACTGTGCTATGCAGTGATGCGTTTGCACATGTGTATGTTTTAGTAAACACCATACAACCAACCATACAGTCTTAGCTGTCTTTGTATCTGGGGGGAAATCAAGCAGTAAAGGACTTTATTTCAGTGTAGGGAGAGGACAGTTGAAAAATGAAGGCACGTTTTAATGATGTAGGAGAGCCTTATATTTCACCAACATTAATGCCATACAGGTTCAAAAGAAATTTTCAAATTGTAGATGAAATGGACCACTCTAAAGCAGATCCCTCTTGCACTGGCATCCATCCTTGTTTTGGAAAGTGCAATGATGTGCACAGACTTTACCTTTGCAGGCATGCACCAGCTAGAAACTGTCATGTAGCACATATCAGCAGTACATATTTACTTAACTGCTCAAAGAGATGTGTTTTGAGGGTAAGCACCAGCAGCATGCTGAACCCTTGCATTGTGCTTCCTGTTCCTCTAACAGGTGGAATGTGCATCTGTGCCAGTCAGCGGAGACGACCGTTTCCTGCCGCCGCCGATTTTATTGTCTGCCTGCTAATCCCACTTAATCCATTCACCAACAGCTCAGTTTAATGGATGGATTACCGTGCATCTCTGAACAATATCCAATCAGTTCACATTCCGGGTCATGCAATTGTCATTCTGCTAAATCTTAGATAAACCCATGCTCATATTAATTATCTAGACTGATTTCTAGACTATCACTGTGCCATGTTTAATGGGTTTGAGTCTACCATTACCATAGTTAATCTGGGGCTAGACTGATGAGGCAAAGGGTGAAGTGTTGATTTTAATAGCTTAATATAAGCCCTTAATATTCTGCTCTCTATGTCAGAGGTGTTTATAATTAAGGTTACTAAGTCTCCTGTGGTTCGGCTCTCTGGAGACCCTCCACCCACCTGTCACACAGGCACAATCTTCTATTCAATGCTGAAAGGTAAAGGACGAAGAGATACACCTCAGAGGACCTTCATGCGTGAACTGTCTGGGGCCTGAGACTAAAGCTGTCCTTCCCAAACATTGTTCTATCTGGGTTTGGTTTCTCTCTTAAATCCATATGCACTGTGCATGCCTATTTATTTTCTAAATTTCATCTATTTGTTTGCTTCCCCTCATAGAACTGATAGTTATGGTCCTGTGAAGCAGTGGATTTAAAAAGGCCAGAGTTCCATGTCAGTTAAAATTCATTTTAGAGGTTTAATTGATTTGTTTGTTATCTATCCTTTCTGCATGCATTTTGTCGCCTCTTTAATTGGTTTGTACATACAGCTCTGTGTTGTGAAGTCTGGTGAAATGGGGTCATATGGAGAGGATTTCTTGAACACAGGTGAATAACCCACTGGGGACAAGATGGAATGGAGTTATCAATAACCTGAAAGCATCTAAACTGAATGGATGCATTGAGCTTGAGTTGGCAGCACACAGGATGTCCTCCTGTGGTTATTGACCATCGTGGCAAACTGAACAAAACTGATCTGACATGTCTTATAGTTCTTCTCTACTACAGGGTATTTTGTGTTACTAAATAAGCAAGTGGGAGCAAAAAAATGTCCTGTGATGCAAGCGATTTAAATGGATGTTTATCGAGGTGGATAGTTAGTTAGGTTTTTGTGCAGAATTAGATGGATAGCTTTCATACTGTATAAGCTGGCAACCGACAGAGTGCTCCACATCCTACGTGGAAAGTGTGTGACTTCCACACAGAACTGAGGGGAAAGCTAGGCTGCCATGCAAATCCTTCTTAATCAGTTGTCTCAGAGTGTGTATCAACAGGCTCTACTATGAGGCTGCTTGCAAGAAGGGATTTTAAAGACATATGTCTGCCTCTGTTAAAGCTGACGGGACAGAGGATTGTTGTGTCATATGCTGCACACCAGTGGTCACTAAATGCTGAGAAACATCCCCTGGTCAGTGTCTGTATTTTTGTATTTTACTTTTTGCTGCTGTAAATTGTAATTTAGTAAAAGGTGTGTGTGTGTGTGTGTGTGTGTGTGTGTGTGTGTGTGTGTGTGTGTGTGCGCGCGCGAGGGAAGGGTTTTCCATCCTAGTTGTACCCTCTTCTAGTTCCAGCTGTTGTGAACAGCTGTTCTGTTGAAGTGTTTCTGATTGTTTGCAGCACTTTACAAGTGCATACTGCCCTAGACTGTGACAGGCCTCTTTGGCTGACGCAGAGTTGGCAGGGGTGCTTGAGCCGAGCTGAGGGAATTTTACCACGGTCTTCTGACTCAGCACTGAGTATTTCATTCTCTGTGCCTACAGGGACCAGGACTAGCTGTGGTGACAACAGGTCTGTGTGAAACCAACTGCTAAACAACCTCTGTTACTCTGACCATATTTTTCAGCATTGTCCAAATCCCCATGTGACAATTACTGTTGTACAGAGATATTTTACCAGACCATTTCTGTTGTAGAGCCTGAAACTGAGAAAATGGTAAGGCTCTGTGTTGTTGATCCTATATGTTATACTCATGTTGTGATGCCTGGCTTGTTTTACCAAACAGTGCATCTCCTTTCTTTTGATCTGTTAAATTAATCTGCATGACATTTGTAGATCAAAAGTGTTACCTTTATGTAATAATATTTTTTCAGTTTTGCTAAATATTTGTTTGCACTCTCTAGTTTCAATAACTGTGCATTAGTCTTTAGCATGTTTTTTTAAGATGAATGTGTTTGATTTTTTTCAAGTTTGTCTGAAATGATGGGTAATGCTGTGTTAGTAGATCATGACTCTGCACTGACAACAGGAAGGGGATAAATAGCTTGTGTAAAAAGACAAGAAATGTAATGATATGAAATGAGCTTCCAGTTTATCATTCTTTTTGAAACTTAATGGATGACTTCATAAAGTTTCTCTGTAGAAATCTTTTCATTTTATAGGATTCTTTTGATGATCATTCTGTTCTATCACATTAGAGTTGGTCTTAGGACAAAACCTAAATCAGTCCATCAATCTACTTTTACATTAATCCAGATAAAAACAAATTCATTTTTAATGTTAATCCACTTTGATATTTGCTTTTAAGTTTAAAAGACTAGAGAAAATAATTATTAATAATTAGAATTTTAAAATATAATCTAATTTTCCTTTGCAGATCAATTCAAATGGAGATGGTGAACTCTGTAATTATAAAGCATCAGTATCGTTTGAAATCATGCTGTGATTATTTTTTTTAATGCTTCCTGTACACATAACTGCTTTATTAGCATGTGTTGGGAATGATTCAACTGTGTGTCTTTAATGAGATTCAATGTGTTGTGCTGTGTGAGTGATAATTGGTGTGCTCTGCATTAGTCCCGTATGTTGGAGAGGCGGTGTTGATATTACCACCATGAGTTCAAATGGTTTCATTTACTCTGCAGCTGGGAATGCCTTGTGTAAAGACTGGTGCAAAGCAGGTTGGCGTGCAGGATTTGTGACCAGCGTTAAGGATTCATTTGTGCTTGATGGGATTGTCATACTTTAAATGATCTGGTGAGACATCAGACAATGGTTTCACACAACAGAGAAAAGATTAAGTGTCCCCTGTCTCTGGCAACTACTGTTCTAAATCACAGGGCAGCAAAAAACACACATTTCATTATGTATGTTGTCATAATATATTAAATGCCGTACCTTTCTGATTTTTTCCCATTGTGCTGGTAATTAATAGGACAGCAATATAACTAAATATTAAAGCATTCAAGCATGTAAATGAAAGACATTTATTGTCTCCATGGATAGCTATTACTCAGCTGGATTTTTTGTTAGAAATTAGACAGTTACAGAGCATCAGGTCAGAAATGTAGCATTCGTTTTTCCACTAGTGAAAGCAAGCTTTAGAAGTGCTAGTCTAAAATAAAATGTCAGAGCATGGAGTTCTTCTTGAACAATGTTTCTGTTTAAAGTCATTTGAAGATTAAAGAAATCATGTACTGATTGGCAAAATGGAGTGAACATTTTTGGGCTTGGTCTTTTAATGAGGAGAGTTGTTGCTCTCTCTAACAAATGCTTAAGAAAGACTTTGTTTACCGAATACATGTTTACTGAGCACAGTTTAATTCTTTTTGAAGGGGGTGGGAGGATCCATGTACTTTTAAAACAATTGCTTCTCATCATATGATTATATTTGATCTTATCACAGACAGCATAACTACTTTTAGGAAGGACTTCCCGGAAAACACCGCATTCCATTTTTCACTACTTATATAAATTTATATTAGCCTTGGCATTTTGAGACCACAGTTGCAGAATTGGGCAGCATGGTGGCTCAGTGAGTAATGCCGCTGCTTCACAGCACCTGTGCCGATCGGAGATGAGTTCATTTCTGGCTCAGTCAGTGGAGTTTGCATATTCTCCCCATATCTGTGCAAGTTTCCTCTGAATGCTCTAGTTTCCTCCCACTGGCCAAAGACATGGGTGTCATGTTTAAGTTTTGCCCATAGTGTGTGCATGTATGTTTGAGTACGTGCCCGTGTGACTACTCTGCAACGGATTGGTTGTCCCATCCGACAGCAGTTTCATAGCCTAGCGTCCTATACTTCGAGCACAGGCTCAGGATCACCATGACTCAGCTCGGTATAAAGAAGTTGCTGATAACAAATGGTTGAATGGATGGATATTGAAGAACCCCTCTGCACTTCCCTACTTCAGTTTGTAAATGAACAGAGCAGCCAGAATAGGCTGTAATATTTTCCTTACAGTCAATTTACAGCTCTGAAATAGAAGGCCACATATTACATTGGCCCCTCTGTCCAAAAACCCACTCTTGCTCTAAGTTGGCCGGTCCTCCTATACCCCTCCTATACCATCCTTCTACCAAGAAAGCCTGTGTTTTTCTTTAACAAGCAACACTGCAACAGCTAGAGACAGAGCAGTGTTAAGTGGTCTTGTACTTGGGGGAGAATCATACAGTGAATTGGATGTTATAACAACGTTGATAAGGACTTCTTGATCTACAGTAGTACCATCAACCATGCTTAATATAATGGCATTCAATGCAAAATTTTTAAGCTGCACTGCTCCCAGGTAGACAGAAATGAGCCTTAAATGTTCTCTAGTAAATGTATGGTAGCTTATGAAAGGCAGCAGCACTTCATTGCCTTAGGTGTGACAGACACCTCCCAGGTCCTTCCTCAAGGGCTCCTTATGCCACTGAGGCACCTACTGCTCCTTTGAATCAGCCAACTCACTTTCCATTCTGTGGAAAATTAGCAACCCGAACAAAAACAATAACAACATGTCAGCATTCACATCCCACAATTAAGTACTTGAAATTACCTTTTGACCTTGAGAAGGTCACAATTGGCTTAGAAGAGGAATCACATCCATGATTCTGAGGCACAGAAATTTAAAAGGTATAGGCAGCCCCGGCTGGTTATGTGAGGAGCCTGGCAGCAGAATTGCTGTCTATTCTACTCATATTACTCTTCATCTGTTTTTGTTGCTATTTCCTGTGTACTGTTGTTTGCGCATGCGGTCCGAGCGGTGCTCTGAATCAGCTCTATAATTTCATTTTCCGTGGACTTGCTTTGCAGAGAATTCCAGCCTGGGGCCTGTTCTCTTGTTTAATGTGCTCCCTGGCAAAAGTAAATGGAATTGGGAGTGTGCTTCCCTTCTGATGAAATCACATGCAGAGCCAGGGGGCACAGTCACCTAGCGACCCCATGAGCTCGTCCTCAACGCACACCTGGTTACTGTGTTGATGGAGAGCTCTGTCGCGGAAGGCAAGTGTGCGGTACATTGACTCACAACTACAGCGCTGACTCGCTCATGCTTGACCAAGTGATGGTGACCTGATGTGACGTGACATGACTTGGTTCACTTTCTTGATACACAAACACTAAGGCCAGCCCCCCTAGCAGACATCCTACTAGCTTACATATGATGCCAGTTCAGGCTCGTAATAGATCGCAAGAAAATGACCTAAGATGGCATGATGTTATTATAGGCCCTGTTTGGTTTCCCATACACTGTACACTCCTAGACAACCAAAACCATGCAGCCTTTTCAGGCGGTCTTTCCACTTTTTGCTTTACCACTAAACTGCTGGCTTTTCATCAACAGCAAAAGTTTAATGTTTTCCAGCGTTTGTGACAGAGATCATTAATGTTGCTATATGGAGCATGTCTTTGTTTGAAATAAGTCCTCTCTCTGTTGCTGCTGATGTTTAAACAAGCTGTCAACTGGCCCAAAGATCTACTGTCACTTAGGCTGGGTGCTGCTTGGTGCAGAAAAAAGATCTGATAGAAAATTCTGTTCACTGAAATATCCCATTTAGTAATGGCCTTTTGTTTCCAAACAGCACCCCTTCTCCTATCATAGGTGCCTGTGTGTATGTGTGAACATGAACATCATATTTGTTTATTTATCTATCTTATTTTTTTAAAAGCTCTAAATTAATACAAATAAAAATTAATACATGTAGTAGCACTAATAATAATAACTTGTTGAGATCTGAGTCAATGAAATCTGCTGTGAAAAGAAGACAGTGCCACTTGAAATTCCTTGTCACTTGTAGATTTCAAAATAAAAGCAACTCTCTTCTATCGTACCTATTGCTGAAATTCCTGGCGCGGAGCTGCACGTTTTAGCATGGCAGCTTGCCAGGCCTGTAAACTGCTTCAGGAAACCCCTGGGTAAGTGATACAGTCCAGATCGGAATCCTGATCCTAACCGATCTTAAACATAAACTTATTAACAGTTTGAGCCACTTGGAAACCCACCTTCTCAACTTTTACACGTAACATATGCAACGCACTTTCCAGACATTCTGTTATTTAATAGACTGCAATCAAATGGCTGATAATGTGCAAATTGTCTGTTTTATCACTTCCTTAAACACTCTCCAAATCAACACCTCACACAAACACCCAACCGCTGGCACTGTGAACCACTGAAGAGCTTGTTAAATCGATGCATGTTGAGAGGATTCAGACACCTCCTTCACCCTGAAAAACCCTCATTTTACAGCCCAAAGATGTTGTCAAAGCCCAAGAAGCAGATCCTCATTGCTGCATCTCCCAGAAGATACTTCTGCAATCCGCAAGCCCACTTACAAACATCAAGCAAGTATTTGACTTGAAAGTATAGATCGATAGCAATAGTAAGGCACACATCAGCACAGTGCCATGTGACCCCATTCACCGTCTACCATGGTTTTTCTTAAAGACACAGTTGTAACCCATTGTCGTTTGAATACTGTGTCATGTGAATATGTTGATTCAGGAGATGCAGCAGGTGTGGTTTGTAATATTGTCTCAGAGTGAAGTATGGTGAGGGCAGCCTGAAGCCTACACTGTGGTCTAAGTGAGCAGCACTGACTCCTACTAATGTAGATATTAATTCCTTCTTAGGTTAATCATCTCTGCACATGTCCTGATTTGTTAAAGTCTTCATTAGTACACATGGATTCATGACATACAGACACACACCCCAACTCTCCAGGGTGTCTTGCTGTAAGGTTTGTACTCTATATACGTGTTTGCTTTCACACAGGCCCAAGACACATTCCATCGGTCAGGGTCCTTTTTCCCCACCCTGACGTACACAAGTGAGGCAGCAGTCAGGGCACAGCAGGCAAGTGAAGTGATCTGCTTGGTGTTTTACTGCTCTGTGGAGCTATAGTGTTCATCTTTGGCTTGTATCGCTTACTAATTATTAACTGCTTGTTTACTAAATTCCTCAAGGTATTGTCCTTGTCTAGTGACAGTTTTGAACACTTACACCTCCCTCCCAAACACTTACAGAGGTTCCTGACCTTGAATGAGTGGACAGCTCTCATTTTACTGGTCTAATTATTTAGGGGCAGGTTCATACTGGGCCCAGGAGTATGAACTTTTACTGACAAAATAAAAAAATATGTTAATAGGTCCAGTCATGGCAGTGACCTGAAGTGTGTTTGCATGTAAATGTTTACAGGTGCAGTAACATGCTGGACTGTAATTCTGTGGCTGGAACTTCATTTCTCTCACTCAGTGCTCAGGAAGACAGTAAGCGGCGCCAGCAAGAGCTCATCTGTCTCTTTCTCAGTGAGCACTAATTTTAGCAGTGCACCATCCTCCTGCTTTCTTTAGCCACAGCATGTCCTGCAGTTGGTGGCTGGATGTGGCGTGTAGCTGAGACCTGCACTATTCGCACCTCTTTCTTATTCCCTCCGAGCCAGGAGCCTCTTCCTCTGTTGCATTGGAGTTCATGTCACCACTCCCAGGAGCTCTTGAGTTCTCCAAAGTTTTATTTATGTGAGGAGGTGGCAGGCACTGATAAATAGAATAAGATTTGCAAAACTTGCATCTGCCAATGTCACAGTTAGGATGGTCTGCTAAAGAGACTGACACATCTTGACTAAGAACTGCTAATGCTCTTTGTCTTGAAGTCTCCTAAATTTAAACACAACTTGACTGAGCCACTAGGGAAAGGAACAAGACACAGGGAAGTCGGGTGCCTCCCAAAACATAAAGGATACCTGAGTATCTCAGTGAATGAGCTGGGGTCAGTTCAAGCAACAAAATGCTTCAGTGTGCAGTTAATCATTTATGTTATAATCATCGATGTTTTGAAAGTTTTCGGTTGAAGATTTCTCTTGTTTAATTACAAGACATGTATGTCCTTTTCACAACCTTCTACTAATGAAGCAGCAATTTCCATGTGTAAAGCACAATTGTGTGAAATTGTTGAGGAGTCCTCAAGCATCATCAGACCACTTTGCTGCTTCTCTGCTGCTCCTCCTGAAAGTTCTTCTCCTTGCTGTCTGCCTCATTCTTGTGGCTCAGTGTTGCAGGGTTATGAATGAGCATTGAATTATGTCCCATCCATTCAGGGAGGTGCGATGCTGGCCACCCCTGTGTAAATGTGGGAGCTGATTGGGCTGATGTGCAATGTGGTTGGTGGGGGAGGGGTGTTGTACACCACCTAGCTGGGCATAGCAACTGCAAGCAAGTCCAATTAGGGTGCCTGTGATTGAATTTGTTTGCCAGGATCATCTGTGACTCCCCGGGCATCTGAGGAACATTGGGAATTACAGTACAAATTTTTGCTCTCTGCACTATTAAAAGCATCAACGGAGGACCATCGGATCCATTGCCAATCATATCACAGTTCAGTATTTAATATTTTGACACTTATTGACATCCAATTGGAGCTGATAGTTTACCTCAGTTCAGCTCGAAAATGTTTCCCAGACATAATACACATTAAAAGCCAAGCAGCTTTAATGATGAATACATAAAAAACTCAACTTTACAGAACAAGATTACTTGACATTGCCCCATACTCAGATGGAGTACCTAATTGTGATGCAGTCATGGAGGAGTTGAGATGACTAATGGCCTTTGTATAGGTGTTATCTCAAAAGTGAGAAATATTTAGGAACATTCTTGCACAGGGATAAAATTTAACAAATGAGGTGCCAGGGTGACAGGGGTTTGTAGATAATTTTTTGGCTTTCTGTTTCATATGGCAATCATTAATAAGAAGGTGGCAACACTCATTTGCTGCTCTGTAGAAGTGTTTCATTACATTACATACTTAGTTGTCCCCAGTTGTTGTAAGAAATGTACTGTCTGCTGGGGTTGCTTTGCAGTGTAGGTGGTGTTGACTTCCAACTTCAGAGATGAGCAGATTGTTGGACCAAGAATCCCGATGTTTGGTCTCTCCACAAACTGATCAGTAGTGAAAGATCTCCTATGCCTCTACAGGAGTTCACTGCTAGATGTTGTGCTTTCCCAGTGTTCATCTCCAATTTGTTCTCCTTGCATCCCTCTGCCATTGTGCCAAACTCATGTCTGAACACTGGGCGCTGCTTAAAAATCAGACCTGCCAATGTTGTGTCATCTGTGAGTGTCATAATTTTCACAGGATCCAAATGTGAAGCATTAATGATTTGTATACAGTGGGAAGGGGAGTTGTGACAGTGCATGGCCATTAGGAAGCTTTCACATGCGTAGACATAGACTTCAAAAACACATTTCCAGTTTTCACAGTCTATCAAACAAAACGTCTGACATCCCGAAGCAAAGGCTACCAAACTTCCAACCCTGTGTATTTTATCAAACATCTTATAAGGCACTATAATCAATAATTTGAATTATGTGTTAGAGGTAGAAGCCTTGAGGTGCTGAAGGGTAGGATGAAGGCACAGAGTTTCAGGCAACCGACTTGTAATCTGTTAGGCTAGTATCGTTTTTCTTACTTTAGCTATGAAACACATGGGCACTTTGACCCGGTTAAGAGAACAATTAAAAACAGGGCGAGTTGCTGTGAACACAAAAAACAAGCCCTGCCTCATTCCTGTTTGTACAGCAGGTTCTGATCTCATACTCCTTGATCACTAAAACTGGATTCAGATGCAGGTTCATGGACTTGGCTTACTGTTTCTCCATTATTTATAACTTCTCAACCGCCAGCTGAAATATTTTGCGATGTCATACTGTCTTTTTTTCTCTGCTCTGCTCTTTTTTCCTTCATAGGATTTAAACCTCCTTGCTGACTAGGACTTATTTACAGTGAAGACTGGTCACTAAGTTAAATCAAATACAACTTTGCTAAGGAACTCATTTAAGGAAGTTGCTAGATCAGTATATTCATTGCAATCACAGCAAGCCTCTTGAAATGCAGTCCTCTCAATATTGTCCAAAGAGTTACTTACGTCCTGCTTATTAGCTGCAGAGCATCATACTGGACACAGGTGGACAGTGTCTCAACAAAGCCAATCAACAGCGCCAGATTTCCTGGGCTTCCTCAGCTAGAGTTTACAGTGGTAAACGTGCCAGCATTAGCACCCGTATCTCAACTTACACTGCCAGCCCCATGAGGAGGTATAAAGTTTCAGAAGGAATTTAAGTACAGTGTCCTAAATGTGCAGCAAATTAAACCTCTCACATCTTAAATCTAAAAACTCCAGGCATTCAGCCTCATTGTTCAGACATTTTCCAAATCTGCTGAATTATTTGAGGTCAAGTTTATAAAAAAAAAAACTGACTGTGCTCTGTTTAAATATATTGCTATATGAAATGTGCATATGTACATTCTGATATTTAAGTAAAATAATATATTACTGTATTCACATTTAGCTGTCAGAAATGTTTAATTGCCTTCTTTACGTCTTTCATATTATCTGTCTGTTTGTTTATTTATTTATTTGAAATTATTCTGTACATTTTTTTTCATAGGCAATATTGCATACTATGGTAAAACCTGATGTAGGGGTTACACCCTATTGTATGATGTTGAGTTGGAGTGTCATCCTGTTTTCTCTTGAGGGGAGGGAAAGAAACAGAATAACTGTCACATTTAAATACAGCAGCTTGGCTGAAAGTAGGCCACAGTGGCAGGGGCCTTGGGTTCAAAGAAACTGCAGTAAGCAAAGTTCCTGTATCTGGAGGCTTCTGTATCCTAAAGGCCTCTGGAGGTGCGTGAAGAGGAGGGCGCTGTAATTGTACCATAAGCATGTACAACATTACTCATAGCAGAAATATCTTGACACTTGCAATTGCCTAGTTATCTGTCCATTCACACAGCAGTGTAACGTAGTACACAAATACACACTGAGGGCAATTTAGAGTCCCAAATCTACCTGAACCATGTTTTTGGACTGTAGCAGGAGATCAGACCACCTGGAAAACATGAAGAGAACATACAAGCTGTACTCAGACTGAGCTGGATTCAAACTCCTTTTCAAATAACCAGCCCTGGAGTTCTGGAGCACCAGCACTATCTTTTGCACCAACAATCGTGTTCTTTCATGATTGCATCTTGGACGATCTCCACTTCAGCCAGTTCTTTCTACCTCTTTGACTCATTATAGTTTCCTTGTGAGGGATGTAAGAGATCCATAGCTTCAAGACCCACGCTTGTTCTGCCCAGTGTAGCCCCTCCCTGTCCTGTCTCATTTATGAAGGTCAACTCATTTAGCCCCACATGCTCAATCCAGGCACACAACAGCGTGGACTAGAATTTGGCAGCTTGTTAATCGCTAAATATAAATAGCATTGAGTATCGCCATACAGCGAGATCCTTATACCTCATGCTGGGCCTCGGCCACAGCCTGGGAACATTATTGCTGACCATTCAATGTCCCTGCTGCCCTGGAGGTCCTAAAAAAAATCCATTAGAACTGGCCTCCATATCTCATGGAAAGTGTAATTTGTCACTCTTTAAATGATCTGTATCGATAAAGTGCAGCACACTTGCAGCTTACCTGTGCAAAAGCCTCCCCAGTGAAGAACCAGCGCTGATAGAAAAGCCTGCATTAACTTGTTGTCACATGTTCTCGTTGCAGTGAGGAAGCTAAGACAACAGCACATGTTCATGGCTGTGTCCTTAGGCAGTTGTACTAATATGCTGCTCCCAGCTGGCAGCCAGGGGAAAACCTACTGTAACGCAATACAGTTGAGGGACATTTTATATGCTGCTCAAAAATAAATTCTCCACCTTGCACAATGGGCAGCTGAAGAGCTAGGTGCTGTCAACGTAAGTCCAAAAACACACAAGGGGTAGTGATCAGTGTGGCAAGAAATTGTGATAATATTTTCTCTGAGGATTCACAAGGCACCCGAGAATGTATGTTGAGGACGTTTCTGTCGTGCTTTCCACTCACTGAAAGCAGAGTGTTGGTTCTGTGCTTCTGCAACATGTGCAGTGGGTGGAAGGTCGTTTTAGTCTGTGCATCGATGAGTCTGCAGGGGTGCGCTTTTCCAACGAGAGGTGGCATCCAGCTTCAGCTTTGTCAATAGGTGCACATAGCTTGACCAGAACCCAGCAAAATGGATTCTGGGTATTTAGGCATCATGCATCTTGTTAAATCACTCCCAATTCTCCAGAGTGCCAGCATGGTATCACTTCCAGCTCATTTGCAGGGTGTATACATGTGTGTCTGCTGAGCCCAGCCTGACACATTGCACACCTGAGGTTTCGTTAACAGGCGTGGAAGTGGAGAACTTCACATCTCCTTAGTCAAGTTGTCTCTGTTCCTCAGTGTCAGCCTGCTGGGAGTTCCATTTGTCATCCTGCAAGGGTTGTTACTGCAACAAAGATCCCTTCTCTAATATTTCTTTTTAATTATGGGACACAACCAGTGACAGATTTCTACATAAGCGTTTTAAATTTTTGGATGCCTTATAGTGAATCTGCATACTGGGCATTTTAACACAATTCTCCCTCTGTGTTTTAATTACGTTTCTTCCCAGTAGCTGTTTCACTGAGGCAAACTCACACAATGAACATGCGTCCCTAAATAATCTGTAAATGGAAGCCTGAAACTGACATTAATCTCCCAAGTCTTTTTTTAATCCTGAATGGACTTCCCCTGAGAGGACTGTAACAATGAGGGGATGAGGGTGGAAAGATTAAACTTATTATGTAACAGAGAGTGAAATCTTTTCTTGGGGTTGGAGAAAGCGACCGTTCCCACTCTTTTTGCTGTTTTGTGCACAGCGATGGATCAACACTGGGGCACAAAGGGTGTAAAATTTCTTTTTTTTGTGTGTGTGTGCTTGTGTGCATTTTGAGTATAATTCCCTAACTAAACCTTCTGCTGGCTGCAGCAACATCCTCTGTTGTGCTCTTAGAACCATTTCTGGAGACAGAATGGGCTGTAAGAGAAAAAATTTGTGACATGAGGGCATCCAGTTCAAATCCCACAAGTCAGCTGCTTAAACCCAATGCTCTTGTAACACATCCAGCTCTATAAATGAGAGCTTAAAAGCACCAGTTATGGAACAAAGTAATAATAATGAATTATTATTCATCCTGCACTTATTCATCTTCATCTGCAGGTAAACAGTGGCATGTTTTTTTTTTTTTTAATTCTTCTTCTACACTATCCAGTCTTCCACAGTGGTGGACAGTAATTGGCTCAGTTCCGTGGCTAACAGCAGGTTGCCAGTAGTGAGTGGGGTGTCACTCCTCCACTCCACTCAGTGCCTTGCACATGGAAAATGACTACCGTCACAGCGTCAGGTGCAAGGAGAAAGGCACTGAATTACTACAGTTACAGACAGATAATAATAATAATAAAAATAATAATAATAATAATAATAATAATAAGGCTGATGTGTGAATGTAGGTGGGGGGCAGCAGTACTTTCCTTAGCTTCATCCCCATAACTCAGCATAGACTCCACTCTTGGTAAAACGCACACAGGGCAGCCCACCAAGTCCCATTGGCGCCGTGGCAGTGATCCATCTCACACAGGCTGAGGAAAAAGGGGGTCCTAAGGGCTTCTGAGGTAATGAAACGGCCGGATATGGTCAATAAAAAATGGTCATCCAGAGGAACTGTGAGGCTCATTTATTAGACTGCTCCCTCGGCCCAAATGAGGGAAGAACATGTAGCCCTGATTGATGCATGGCTCTCTCACCATCTAAGCAATGCAGTCTCACCCGATGAATCATACCCGGGCTAAATGAAGACACAGGTCTCACTTCACGTTCTGTATGTGCCTGAAATGAAATGCCTGCATTTTGGAGGGAAGATGGACGTGTTGTAGTGACAGCAGTCATAAAGGAGACCCATAATAATCTGTCTGTCAGTGTGCATAGAACAGGCCTTTTCTTGTGCCATATATGGGGTTATTAGTTTTGGTTATCTGCTTTTGTTTGCCTTTTGAGGGGGTGGAGGACAGGCCATGGATTGCTGTATTTCAGTGGCACAGAGTCTAGACAGCACTCCAGCGCATCATGATAGAATGTACTAGCAGTAAAGCTCTCCTCTCTTGTCAGCGTGAACTGAGATAAAAGGCTGTTACTGACAGAAGACCAGAAACCAACAGGAAAAAGCAATTATGAAATATGCAAGAATATAGTTTTCAGATTACACCTCGTGCAGTTCTGTTTGTTTGCCTGCTGAATATGCACAAGTATATTTCAGTGACTGCTCCTGAGTGAAGTTATCAAGCATGCTAGGTCAGTCTCATAGTTTGTATGAGTGTTCTGTGTGTTTGTATGTATTTGGGTTGCATATTTCCATATCTGTCTCTCTTTTTATATAATATCTAACCTGACCTTTTATATCAGACAATATAGTGTGTCTGTCTGTTTTTCCTCTGTATATTTGTGTGCCTGTGTGTTTGTTCTTAAGTACAATGATGGTGTATGTAAGACATTGAACACCAGGTGACATTCCTGCCAGTGTTTTTATTACCTGATAAGTGTAGCTTCTACCTCTTCTCTAGAAGAGAAGGTGTGTATGTTTGTGTGTTGGGGAGAGGATGGAGCTATCTCTTCTCTGGGCAGATATGTCACAGGAGGGTGTTTGCACAAGGCATTACTGCGCTGATGGCTTATCCAAAGGGAAGCGAGTCAAACAGTTTAACTGCATCAGATTGACTAACAAGACTCTTGATACTTGCTGAGGCCCTCAGGCCCATGCTCAAAATGAGTATGCATAATATCCTAAATCAGAGACTTCTGTGCAAAGTGTAGTGTCCTGTTGTTCAACGTTAACTTACATCTGGACAAGCCTCAGCAAAGCTCCTTGTGATGCCATTACCCAACCTTTTCCATCTGCAGCCATTGTCTACATTCATTTACTTGGTCTGTGACTGAAACTGGCTCAAAAGCTGTGAATGTTTAATGTTTAACACGCTCCTTCCTAATGAGGAGGGGTGACAGCCTAAGGAAGCACACTGAAGGGTGGAGTAGATGATCATCATCAGAAATGTAAGCCATGGATATGGGGCAACAGTTCTCAGGCTTGTGTTCTTGGCTTACTTGTCTTTCAATGCAGCATTGATTGCTCTTATACAAAATGTTACTGAACTGGCTTTGTTCTCCTGCAAAGTTTCCAAGGACCTGCTTTCTAAAAGCTGACAGTGACAGGTTGGCTCTGGTTTCTCTGAGCTACGGCAGCTCTTTGTTGGGATGTGCTTCCGAACCTGCTTAATGAGATGTAGGACTGCGAGGCCCTTAAACACTCCAGACTGATTACAGCTCAGTGGAGCCGTGCTGTGTTTGCTCAGACTGTCATGACAAAAGTGTTCTCCAGGCTTTGTTCTGATATTGTTGGAAAGACTTTTCCCCTCTCCTCTTTCAGCTGTAATATTACATAAGCTACTGTTCAAAAGAGCTTAATAAAAGACTCATTTCATTTTGGTTAAAGCAATTTTTACCAGCTGTTTCTTGTTTGTGGGGGTAAAAATATCCAAAAGTTTTGGTGAAACACAGACAGGGGCTTGTAGCAGTTCAATCCAATTTGTTGTGTTTATCAAATGTATTTGCAGAAGCAATGCAATAACACTTTTGCGTGGAGAGGAAAAAAATGCATCTCACAACTCTGGTCGCAGCCATCAGACTGCAGCTATCTACACCAGGTGCACATTTGCAGGAAAAGCTGTGCAGATTTGCTTTAATTTATCTGTTTTGCTATTATGAAATAATTGGGAGTATTAAAATATTGGGCTTTTCAGAAAACAAGATTGTGAACCAGTGTAGTACTTTCAGACAGATTTTTTTTTTTCAGTGGAATAGAACTTAACCAAAAACATATCTGTACTGAAAAACTTCTGTTATTGTTTCCTAATTGTGTGTTCATGAAACTTGGGACTTTTGTTGTTTGCATGTTAAGTAAGAGTGTATTGAAATTCCAAAAAGAAAATGCCTGGAGCACTGTCCCTTTTACAGTAAATCTCGCCAACTAGTGTTTTATCGTAACATTTCTTTAAATATATACCATAAATTATGTTCACTAATCTCTTTATAAATGGTAATGAAATGTTTAGGAAATTCTTGTCTGTGCTTTGTGTTCATAAATATTTGGAAAATTTAATGGAAGGTAAAAATACCCGTGTCAGTTCATTCATTGATGAATGTCAGTTCTACCCAGTGAACCTTAAGTTCAGGTAGCAATTTAATGTGGCAAATCTATATGCATATACAGTATGTGTATTTGATGCTGGAACTGATGAGTTAGTTTGAGTAACACCTTGGGCTTTACTTGGGGTATTTTTAAAACAAATGTGGCTCATTATTTCAACAGTTACTCAGGACGAACCGTATTCACATCTTTGTTGCGTACTTTTGTAACTGGCTCATTTGCTCCCTTAGTTTTAAAAATATTGTCCCCATGCAACCGTAAAACCAGAATCTATAAAACTTCACGTATGCCTTTTTAAAGCATTAATACTTCAGAGGGCTGTTGAACTGACTGAATACTCAACAGTGTTGTTATTACCAAAGGCACAACTGCAGAGCCCTCTGCCGATCACTTCTGTCTTTCAGATGTCTTGGACCTCATTTGAGTAGGCTGTGCGAAATTCTTGGTCTGAAAACTCAGTCAAGCTGCCAACGACATCTCTGTTTTTACTCTGGAAATAACCGGTTGAGCTGTATGCCTGGTTATTATACGTACAGGAAAAGGAAACGGTCACAGGGCACTCGCTCTGCCCGTAAGGTTCGAAGCCAAAAAATGTGGTTCAGCCAGACAAGGGGAAACTGGATGCACTGTGAGTGTTCACATGTTTCTGAGCAATAATGGGGACGTCTTTGCAGTTTTTTGAGGTGCTGTCGGGAGGCCTCCCACTCAGTCTAAAGAAACCTCGCGTTAGGTGTTAAAGAGGTGTTTTCAGCACTCTGTGTTAGTCAAAGACAGCTGTAGAAGGAAGAGTACCGTCAAGCTTAATACAGTCCAGTTAAGTCAACCCTGTTGTGTCCTGTCCCACCTGCCAGCTGTGTCCAGAGAGGACGTGGCTTTCGGCAGACCAGCTGCAGAGGCCTGACTCGCATGCCTTTTACTAAGCTGTCCACGAGCAGTATTCTCAGATAATCCGTTTGCCTTACATAGATCGGGGAAAAGAACTGTATTTCATTTCACAGGTATTGTACTACACATGCTGCATTAAGTTAATGACACTGTTGTCTGATGCCCAATGTACTGTTATTACAGCAACAAACATCTTGCGCTAAAAAAGTTATGCTTGTTTGTTAGACAGTTTTGCCCCCCCCCCCTTTATGAGAGTTAAAATTATTATTTTTTTGTTTAACCCTTTTTAACAAAGGTTTTCTGATGTTGGATTGTGCTCATGAATTTATAACAAATGTTCTCTTTGCGTTTAAATGAATTCATTTTTTTCAAGAGTCATGTTCTGGGGACAGAAACATTGTGGGTTTTCATTCAGTTTGTTTTTATAGGCCTTAGCTGAACTGTGAAAAGTCAGAACTGCATGCTGTCTTCTTTTGGAAAAAACAATCCTCAGGAACAGCTGGAATAACAATTCATAACATTTCAAGATATTTTTTACTGTTTTCTGAAGAAAGAGCCTTACACAAATGGAAAATGATAAGCATCTCATAATATCTAAAGCCCATTACATTTCTGGAGGAGCAAAGGTAACTGGCTAATGTGAATAACACATTTCATGCTCCAGGAACAATAACTGCATGGTACCAACCCTCCTACCTTATCTTCCTTGATAACCACAACGACAATAAATTTATATATTTTTCTGACACTTTTCACCATAGTAACATAGTGTTATGCTACCTATGATTTGTTGATGTCAGTATTTTTTGGCCTGTGGAGCACAGTAGGATGAGATGTGGGTCTGAAGTTCACACTGTTCCATGTTTACAGCACAAGTTGGCCTGAGATTGTGTGGTTTGGTAAAATCTCTCAATAATTCTCAATATGCAATGGGGTTGTGGTGGATTGTAAAATGTACCTTTTTTAAATCTAATGAAATCCCAACCTTTTAGGAGTGTTATTATATGATGTAAATATATTTGTTTAAAAATTAGAGAAAATGGTTTTGCTCCGTTTTTTTTTTTTTTTTTTAAAGAAAGTCAAGATGGGTTTTTTTTGTTGAAAGTTTCCAAGTAGTTTAAGATGAATTTAGGATAGAACCATGGACGTTCACCAGATTCAGAGTGTGTGGCTACCAACACTACACCATACAGAGATCACAGGGCCTTCGCAGCATCTGCTGGCATTTCATCACATCCCAAGACCTACAGAAAACAAAATCTGCCAAACCAGATAAAGACCTTCAAGTGTAGATTCCCAGATAGACTGTAGAGAGAAGTGGGCCTCCTGTTCAGAGCACATACCTAAATACGGGAGCCAGGAGTCAGCACCCTGCCATTAGCTAATAAGGCCAGTAGGATTTGGGGAACTGAAACTTTTCAATACGTACAGAAATGTACAGCTCCTTCCCCCAACCACAGTTGCATCACACTGTGTTTCACAGAGGGTAGCAACGAAGCACTCCTGCTGGTCACTATAGGCCTGGAATATGTTTACCCATCATGCACTGTGCATGAGGAAAGAGATGGAAACCACACAGGCACAGTCACAATAATTCTGCATCACATCTGCCCAAAGTATCAAATCGTACTTTGATGACTCTTGACTGTTTCATTGGCCCTCCAAAGGGATTGCAACAAACCTAACAACAAACCTTGCAGAAAAGCACATTTTTCTCACCTTACAACTTGGGCTCACAGGGAGAGTGAGAAGGAGCCAAGATGTGAAATATGACTCCTGTCAACTTTGAAATTAGTTGACTTTTTGTGGTTTTGCAAACTCTGTTTCTCTGGGCTTTCGTGTACCAGCAGCATATTACAGAACACCTTACATATTCACCAAGATTTTACTATTCTGTTGCACATGGTTGTATAAACATTGCAGAGATGTGTATGCGTTTGTTTGTATGTAGTGCTTATTCTTGCAGCATGTCCAGTTTTTTGTATCATGTTTCTATTGTTAACTTACAGCTGTGGTAAGGGAGCCAAGTCAGTGACAGAGCTAGTTTCCTTCTGGCTGGTGGGGGAAACTACTGCTAATACAGCTGACATCTACAGGAGGAGCGAGAAGAAAGTGCTGTTCTTGAAAACAAACATTTTCAACACACAGCGAACTCATTTTCTACTGTCTTCTTCATAGTGGCCCCTCTATTTCATGCTCCTCCCCACAGTTTATTCACTTTATCCTAAGTGGCTTTTAGGTAAACTTGTGATCTCTGCTGCTTAAAATATTCTAGTTGTCGAGATTGTGGTCCTTACAGTTTTTCACATACAGTATGTGGGCTCTGGCCTCTGCAATATAGGTGATAAAGTAAATGTGCTGTAGGACTGGACTTGAAATGACTGTTGGTGATCTTTATCAGTTCTGCTTTATATTATTTTATTGATCCTCAGATAGGTTCATTTCTGTCTCATTTGCACTATATGGACTTTTTCCAGCAGAAGTTGCAGTGTGAAAGTTTTAGCTGTTCACAGGAGGTTTTCAGAAGTTCAGTCTCTGTTCTTGAAAGGTTAGATAAGCAACTAAGTCGGGTTATATGTGCAACTTAAAAAAAGTTGCAGTTGCTAGCTAGAGCTGTATGAAAGCACTGGGTATTTTTTCAGGGTTTTTCATCTTTTTTGCACCCATCATTTCCTTTATAATTGGAATGAATAGTTTTTTTGTACGAAGGAAAGCTGAAAGGCATACAGCGTTAGTAAACCTAGCACAGAACATGTAATCTGCTTAGTACAGAATGTGTTTTGTAGATATGAATCCCCCCTTAATCTCACTGTATGTAAGCTGAATGAACAAATCTTTGCTCTGGTCATAATGAAGGTGCTACTAATGCTGTTCTGCTGCTTACTTTTTTTACTTAATTTATTGACTGCATATTGCTTCTTAATCCTGCAGTATTATTTCAAAAAACCAAATGAACAGGAGACAGAATGACTTTATTGAAATCATAGTAATTGGTTTGAATGAGTGCAGCAACCCAGTTATTTTCTCCTTACAGTTCCTCTGAGTTTGACCGTTTAGACAGAGGTGTACAGGCCTATGGGCACAGATTCACTTGGTCTCTATCAGGTGGGGAAGAAATTCTAACTTAACTAGGTGGCCAGCTCCAGGTGAAGCTGTATGCATCGGCCTTCCATTTGCCAGAAGAGGAGCTGCTAATGTTATGAGTTTTGAGGAGCCTTCACTGGCTCCTGTGCGGTCAGTGAATTTGTTAAGCATGGAACTTGTTTTTCTGCTTCTACCAGTTAAAGTTTCAACATTTCTGGTTGCAAAGTTGATACTGTTGCAAAGTAGATGTCCAATCATATGGTGTCTTTAAGCACTGGAGTTAAAACTTATGATTTATGGTTTCAGGTGTATTTTCTTAGCTACAGATGTTGTGTATTAAAGTATTTTCTTTTTTTGAAGCTAGAAATCTGAGAAGTGGTTATGGTGACGGTTATTTTTGGTGGTTTTCAGCAGGGAATGCAACCGCTTATATCACAGCTTCTGTATACACCATTGGGTTGTGCCGAGTCACAGATCCAGCATCCTGCTCACGGGCAGTGGGTGGGTGCCATGACTCATGGACACTTTGCCAGCCAGGCGTCTGCAGGGGCTGTGTGAGGCACAGTGTTTGTAATCCCATCAATTATACACCACACGCCGGAGGTTTCTGAACCTGCTCATCAAGCCATGCTAATCCACGTTCTGTGAGCGTGGTCTCCGGAGGCCACAACGTAAACGCACCCAGGTTTGGCTCCGGATCAGCCTTTAATCAGCTGAACCCATTTCTCTGCTTGTGCCATTTCAATCCTGCCAGCTGAAAAATAATTGATTAAAACACTGCAAACAGCAGTTGAGGGAACTTTGATCTGTGTATTTTGTTGGCTGGAGTGTTAAGCTTCACACCTGTGGGAAATGCATGGTTGTGTAATGTAATTGCAGCACTGAGAGAGCTCCCCCCATGTACAGTTCACGGCACTACTGCACGGTTTACCTTATTGTGTAGACAGAGCAAGAAAGAAAGCACTTTTTTCCTACTGTGGAAACATTGTGGGAGTGAACTAAGCTTTTTTAGTCTGCCGCTATAGATTTTGTACCTTCAGATGTTACACCATGTTTTGCATCATAACTATGGTTAAACGTGTCTTATCAAAAAGGACATATAAGTTTATCTTACAGACAGGCAGGGTTAGTGAGTTCTCTAGCTGCATAAAGATGACTTGTAGCTACAATGTGCTTTATAGTACTTCAGCGCAAAAAACATATAACTGGAACCATCAACCTTTATCTGTTTTATTTTCTATATGCATATTTTGATTTTGCATAAAAGAGGCGTTCAAATCAAGCTTGATTCAAATATTTTCTATGATCATCATCTCCTGAACATCATGATTCTGACTTTTTTGGTAATTTTATTTTTTCATAGATGAAACTATAATCCAAATCAACTTCTTGTTTATACAGCTGGATTATTAAATGGAACGATTCAGATGAATCATGGCTCATCACTGTCTCATTTATTCTGTGTATCTAACAATGCTGTCCTCTCAGACTTGATAGTCGCACAACTGTGTCAACACATTATCTTTTGCATTTATGTAAGGTTTAAAATAATTGTGGCTATCCATGGATCTATTTCTGTGCCATCCATACACTTTTGCAACAAATAGTATGAGTAAAACAACCCCAGCACCCAGTATTTGTTCTCTTACTGTTTTAATGACAGAAGACTTACTGAGTGTGACCCAACTGCCCTGTTTATCAGCCATTTATTTCACTTTGTTTCCTTGTCTTACATATTTTATATCAGTGCTCTGCTCTGTCATGGTTCCCATCTCAGAAATATAAACCAATAAATTATTGTTCACTAAACAAGAATTAATTTGCTACATGATTTGATAGTCTTTAGTTTAAGCTGAGTGGGATTGTTTCCCTTATGCACACGGACACCGCAGATGAAGAGAAAAGCCTGTCACCGGCTCCTGACCATGCTGACATTGCCTTTGAATAAGCTGTTTGAGTTATTATGATTGTGTCATTATAGATCTTGGCTGGTTTCCATGGAAACAGGTTCCCTTCTCCTCCACCCCCAACCCTAGCCCTTCTATAGTGGCTTATGACCTCAGACCCAGGAGTCAAACTTTACACGCACAGTAAAGTGTCTTTTCTTTGGTGAAGGGGAGGGACAGTTAAGTTCTCTAGCAAGGGGCCTGTCTCATAAATGGGGTGGTGCTGGGAATGGCAGCACACAGCATTGGAGGTTGGTCCGGAAAGAACCATTGCAAATTGCAGTGTTTGGAGTGTGTGTGGCGAACAATAGATGCCATTGGTCATCTGTGTTTGTTTTTCTCTCCACTCCTGTCCGCTAATGACTGACTGTTCTCAAAGGTTTCAAAAGGGCACCGGATTTAGCCATCTGCTAGGTTCCCAGAAATGCTCAGCAGCAAAGATTTCCAAAGAATTAAATGGCTATTAAGTGGTTTGTGGAAAACCAGTGTTGTCATTTGTTTATACTGAGGCTTTTTGTTCTTTTACTGCTTTTTATTGCTTTTCTGAAGCTCCAGAGAACCTGGGCTTTGAGTGCTTCTGAGAAATTGATTCTGTGTCTTATCAGTGTCATTTTGCAGATTTTTCACCTCCTTTTTAAGTATTCATGACAGGAGACAGCATTTTCAGAATTAGCTCAGCTCCTACAGGAGCAGATTGCATTTACATTTTTCATTGACTTATTACCTATCATTACTTGGTAACATGAAAACTGAGAATGCTTGATGAATAGACACTAATTTGACACTGAGATAGAGAGCCAGAAAAAGAGACACTTTTCCTTTTAACATAATGGCATAGTTTAACACTTCAGCAGGCCTTTTGCTTACTTCCCATCCAAGGAGAAGTGTGAGCATATATAAATCATGACACTTTCGTTTTTGTTTTGTGTTTTGTACAATTTTTTTTTCTTCCAGGAATAATTTGTCTTTCTGTCATGTTTGCAGCAAATTAGGGGAACAAGACAGTTTCACTCTGTTTTTAAAGCCTGGATATTTCATTCTATCCCTCTATCCATTATCCTTTACTGCTTGTCCTGGTAAGGGTCGTGGCGAGACGCCAGTCCATTTGAAGATGGCCGCTCACACACACAGTCATTCTCATAGTACAGGCAGTTTATTTCGGCCAGTTAACCTCAAATGCATGTCTATGAACTGTGGGAGGAAACCAATGCAACCAGTGAAAAATGTACAATGTATAAGACCTACAAGAATATAGTTACTCTCCATCAGCTGTCAAATAGCTTGATTCCAGTTTTACACAATGTTTTACACAAAACAACAGGATACTGGAGGATGCATCTTAAAGTTTCCACTGAATGGGAAGACTTTCGATCATTTCATAACTTTTTTTGTCCTGCCCCTTTTAATCTCCATTTTGTAAAAAGAGGTATTCAGAAGTTTGAAGAGTTGATTTCATTAAAAAGGGATTTGCTTTTCCACATTCATCATTCTAAGCAGCACTGATTCTTTGTCATTACCTAGAACTTCATAAATTTCCTTTTTGCTGCTGCTGACAGCTCTTTGGAGCCTGTTGCATATGTCACGGCCACAGTGGCATTGTTCCTGCAGCATTGCGACACTTGCCAAGCTGAGTTTTCAAAGCGGAGGAATGAACAGAAGTAACCACTTGCCGAGGCCAGCCTTTGTGGTAGCTATCCACCGGATCGCAGACTTGTAAAGATCCCCAATAAAAAAGAGCTGCCTCCGCTACCACAGTGGTGTGCAACAAGCTTCCATCAATAGACAGCCCTCCTACACAGTCCATGAAATCCTACCTAACTGGCATTGGCTCGTGTGCCTCACCCCCCCCGGTGATGTCAGCAACGGCAGCCGAATGTCACCTGTTGTGGTGCAGCTGTGTGGGCCTCTTGTCAGAGAGCAGTCCAGGAGAAGGCATTACTGCCTGGGAGAAAATCCCCTCTGTCCCACAGGGATCTCTGGATTTAGTAGGTATTGATTTGAAAATCCACATTACATTGTTGCCCCTGCATAATTTATTCTGCCCTGAAAGTGAAATAATGATAAGGTCACAGTGAGACATGCCACTCATCTTGGCCCATTAATAGTCATCTTGACATTTTGGCTCCTCTGCTTTAAAGGTACTAATGCTTTTTGCATAACCACAGCTATATTAATTCCATCCTCCTCTATGTGCGGGTTCTTTATGGCATTGCCTCTATGTTCACATGTGAACAGAGCTGTGAATTGTCTTAGAGCTATGGGTGAGGCTGGTGCCATGGGTTAGTTGAACCAAAGAGGAATGAGCCCCCCCGTGGTGGAGGCATAGTCCCGAATGCCTCCTCTCACCCATGAGGCCAGCCAGCCCTTTGTTTATTCTCTAGTCCCGTTGTATAAACTGCTCCCTCATTCCTGCAGTGAAATTAAACAGATGCTTATAATTACTGTACCTTAATTGTCCTGTACCTTCCTTAAGGGTACAAGATAATGAGAAAGGCACTTCCTTGATCAAATGTCTTTTTTTCCCATCAAAGTCATCATAACAAAATATTTAAATGGGTCTTGAGAAAGAATGCAAAAAGAAATGTATTTACATGTATGTAGAGATGTATGGAAAAAGAGGTAATTTCATACAACATACAACAGGAACAAGTTTACTGAAAGTCTGTTACATGCTTTCTGTAACCTGATACACGATGATGACAAAATGACTCAGCAGTTTCAGTCAAGGCTGCTTAACAAAAGAAACACCCTGAACTCAGCTGCTCTGCTGCCCCACAGCAAATTACGTGTTGCGGGTGTTTTTGTCAGGCCAAAATTCCATTGGCCTATAATCCACCAAAGTGATGAACTGCACCACAGTGCCATGTATAGTAACACACTCACTGCTGTGATAATCAAAGCTCAGCGCACCTCTGGTTTGACATTTCGCAGCCTTCTGTCACGAGTACACAGCGAAAGGGCGTAGAGAAACACAAAGAAACACAAAACGATCCTACACTGTGATGTGAGCTGGAATGGGGCAGATAAGATTTTTAAAAAATGTATTGTACCTCGAGTTTTTTTTTTGCACAGTGAGGTGGATGAGAGCAACATTCTGTTGACATTGTTGATAAACAACAGTGACATGAGACAAGAAGTTTGTCACTGGTATCCTGTTGGGTGGACATTTTTAACAGTTTAACACTTTCGCATAGCTATGTATGTATGGGGAAAGTGTGGCTGTATTAATATGGTACGGCTAACCATTCAACTTCATTCATCTTGAAGTGGTGACTACATGCCAGTACTACAAACTTTACAGTAGAATTATTTGTGGGAGTCATGTAGGGGGAAAAACAAACAATTTCTTACAGCTTTAATATTTCATCAAATTATTTATATAGAACAAAAGACATAACTACTATGTGTTCTTGACACTGTTTAAAAAAAAAAAATCACAAATTTCTTTAAGCACTTCCCTGGAGTTTCTTTACTGTTCAAAGTAATTGCACATTTGACCATAAAGTACGTAGGATATTTGAACACATGCAGCGAGTGTCTTTGGTACAAGCTATAATTATGGGCAATTGCACGAATTTAACAAGTGAAAGGGTTCAGACAAGTTTCAGGCCCAGGTTAGTCGAGCCCTATATTCATCTCGCCACTCATTTCCGCTTCCGTCATAATTACCCTTTTTATTTCCGTAATGAGGAAAATGTAGCCGTCAGTCATGCAAATGTGCAGCACTGTGGAGGTGCTGGTCTCACGGAGGAACAAATCTGTCGTGCCCCCGTTTGGTGTCATCTGACCAGGCTGTGCCTTAGGCTGAGATGAGCCCTGCAACTGAGCTTGTTCTGTTTCGACAGTATGCGTCCTTGTGGGTGTGTTGACTGACAGCGTGGGCCACTTGTGGCAGCTGCTTCAAGGGATGTGTCTGCAGGGGAGCAAAGCAGCTGCACTTGGCCTGGGACAAACTTATTAATATGTCATCATTACTAACAGCCTGGATGTGTGGAGCGTGGGTGTAATGAGCTTCAGCTAGTTATGGCTCTCACTGAGGAAATGGATCTGAGTCACAGTACAGCTGTGTGTGTGTGTGTGTGTGTGTGTGTGTGTGTGTGTGTGTGTGTGTGTGTGTGTGTACTACATTGCTTTGGTATGTGAATAGTTGAGTGACTATGAAGTTCAGGGCAGTGTAATTCACCTTGGACAAAGGTGTTTTCTCCAAAGCAAAGTACAAGGACTACTNCATTGCTTTGGTATGTGAATAGTTGAGTGACTATGAAGTTCAGGGCAGTGTAATTCACCTTGGACAAAGGTGTTTTCTCCAAAGCAAAGTACAAGGACTACTATGTATTTAGTAAGGTTACTGATAAATAAATGTAAAAAAAAAAAAAAAAAAAACAACCTGCAGCTGAAACCAGATGCAAATCCTAACAATCAGTGAAGAAACAGAAAGTGAACGAAATTGCAACATATTACAGTAGGTCAGAAATCTCAGCTCTTTCACAAATGTTTTTTCTTTTCAGCCCAGCTGCCTCAGTAATAATTTTAATACATTTATATGCATTCATTTGTCTTATTTTTTCCAAAACAACTTATAATGTTTAGCCACTAAGAATCATTTACCTATTTACACAGGCATGAAATTTTTAGGGTCAGTGCTACAGTACTGTAGCAGAAAGTAGGACTTGAACCTACCTCTGAAACCAGATATAGCTGGTTTACCCACTAAGCCACCTACTTGGCCTCATTAATTTAGTCGCAGTTGATCTTTGTTTTCTGCAGATTGGAATGGGGCAGGTCCTAGGAGGTGTCCTTCAAATGCAGTTGCTCCCTGTGCTGTGGTGTTGCCTCCTGCCACTTCACAGCTTTCACAGAAAAGGGGAATAGAATGAAAGATCTGCATGGCCTCTCTACTGCTGATGTATGTGGTGAAAGCTGTTTTTGCAGCACAGCCTCTGATGCACAGCTGTAAAATGACTTCCATCTGCGTATGTCGTGCTGAGAGCCTTTTTTGAGATGTCGATGAGCAATGCTGGCACCGTTTGCAGTGTTGCATTAGCACCGGATAGCATCAACCTCCTCAGCCTCCACGTGCGAGCGCTGGCACTGTGCTCTCCATGTCAGTTGTTTTGTTCCACTGGGGTAAAGAATACAGTCTGGCAAGCTGGAGTCTCGATGCAGTCTGCCAACAAGAAATGAGGAGCACACAGCTGGGGAGTTTACAGAGGGAGAAACCAACACCCTCCCTGTATGTATTATTAAAGCAGTGCCAGAGTCTCCCTTCTTTCCACCAAGTGGCCTGTGGGTCCATCTGGTATGATGTAAGCAAGCGGGTCTGTGGGCAGTGAGTGGTGCACACCATGGCTGATTGGCCAGTGTGTGTGTGTGTGTGTGTGTGTGTGTGTGTGTGTGTGTGTGGGAGGGGAGGCTGTCAAAGACACTGTGTTGTTCCTCATTCAGGAGTGAATCTATAGTGCAGGCCCATTCAAGGTCTGCCTGATGCTGAACTCCTGTCAGAGGAAGGGATGAGCAGAAGGAGGACGCTGGGAAGTGACGTCAGTGGCTGGGTGTTGCATACATGCTCCTAAGGAGAATGTAGAGTGTGATGGGAGCAGAAGGCATCTCAGCATGTCTTTCTGTGTGGAGGAAGCATTTTTATGTGCTGTTGTATGGCACTGAGTGACATTGATTGTTCCCAACTTTGTAAATATCTTTATTTATTCCTATCTGTGTCCTTCTTCTTCCTCTGCAGTTTGCTGTTTCGTGGTCCACAAGAGGTGCCATGAGTTTGTCTCGTTCACCTGCCCTGGAGCAGACAAGGGTCCTGACACAGATGTAAGTTCCTCAACTCTCCTCACTCTCTTCCTCCCAACTTTCTCCCAAGGTCCCCAAAGCAATTACGTTTGCATCTGCCATTGCTGTCCTTGTCTCAACATTGCCAGGTCCAACCTGTGGCCTCTGTAGTGTATACGTCTATATGTTTATAACAGGGTCTAAAAATTTTACTCCCTTCTCAGAACTGAAAAAATGTATATTACCAAATGGGGGTTTCTGTCTTTTAGTTACATCTTGTTTGCCTTAAGATAGTTGTAAGTTTGCACTGGGTGGGTTCCTCTGTTGGCAGGTTAGGGCATTTGGGTCTACATTGATTATGTCAAAAATGAGTATTTGACTGTCATGTAAGTAAGTCCAGCTCAAACACTGAGCCCTTGCCACACAGTGTTCCCCAAGGTCTTTTGTTAAAAAAAGGCTCTGACATTAGGGACCTTTCCCTAGGATACGTGTAAAGTCATGCCG
The DNA here is from genome assembly GCA_900497675.1 of Arapaima gigas. Classification (NCBI taxonomy): domain Eukaryota; kingdom Metazoa; phylum Chordata; class Actinopteri; order Osteoglossiformes; family Osteoglossidae; genus Arapaima; species Arapaima gigas. The sequence goes on from UFQX01001827.1 coordinate 40,018, forward strand.
TGACATTTGCTGCTGTCACATGTAAAGTGAAGCTGAGTGGACTTGTGTTGCTGTGGGCCAGTCCCAGATACATATATAATCAAGTACTTTACTGTACTCATGGACGGTGGTGCATGGCAGTTAATGCCCAGGGAAGTTTATATTTACTGTAAATGGCCACCAACTTCCAACGGGAAGTGCGTTCATAAGATTTATTTTCAGAGTTCACCTGAACATCTTCTAGAAGTCCCTGTCTGATCTGGGACATTATGCAAAACAAAAGTTTAATTTGCATTCCTTTTCCACTGGTGTTTCAACAAAGCCTGCTGAATTTCCAAAATCCTCCAGCATACACTGAGACAAAGTAATTTTTTTTTTCCCTGCCACATTACAGCTTAACATAATTTTTTAGAGGGTGGCATAATATACACAGACTACAGGCAATGATTATAATTCGAACGAGTCAATCAGTTACTGTAATCCTAAGCTGACAAACAGAAAGAAGGGAACGTTTGTTTAAAAGTGGATATTAAATTCCACATCTGTACTAAATGCAGTGTGTAGTTGGAGTTTTTTTCTTCTCTTGGTTTCTCACCCTACACTAGTGTGACTAGCATTAATGGAGAAGAAGAGTTTTATTTGAAGGGGACATTGGCCTGCTGTGCTTCTGCAACTTAGGGACACATAGCTAGACATCCTGAAATGGCTAAAGGGTGCCTTTCTGTCAGTGGCCC
>UFQX01001828.1:0-11054 GCA_900497675.1 Arapaima gigas
ATGGATGGATGGATGGATGGATGGATGGATGGATGGATAGATGGATGGATCAGTTGCTCCAGCCCAGCTACATGCAGCTCCACTTCCTCTTCTCTCTCCCTTCCCTCCTTGGAATCACCATCTCATGTCCTTTTTCCCCATCTAATGACAACAAGTGGAAACCCAGGCTATTTTCACTCCAACAGAGAAATTTCTAACATGGAAAGCGGAGAAAACGCGATTAAGAATAAATAAAGTGGGAAGTGTCTGAATGTTTGAAAATTCATAATGACTGTAACATGAGATTCAACCGTATGTAAAACAGTTTTAAGATATCTTCACATTAGGTGGTGTGATCAAAGCACCAACCCTCCCATGACAACAAATGTGTCGCCGCCCCTGTGAAAGTGCCATTACGAAGGAAGCTCCCACCTCGTGTCCCTCTGAACTGAGTTCAGCTTGGATTTCTCATATTTGTTTCTACTTATTCATCTGTGTTCAGTTATTATTGTCTTTTATTGCTAAAAACTTTTCTGGAAACAGATGATCCTTCTTACTTTCACTGTGTTGTCAGAATCTACTTGTTTGTATGAATCCCTGTTATTTCATTATAGCAAATACATGTATGGCAGTTAAAACGGCCAAATGTAAAGGCATCGATGCAAACCATGACTGGACGTGTTGAAAAAGTGCCAGCAGCTGCACCTGAACTGCGATTCTTGATCTGCCCAACTACGCGAAAGAACAAAACAAGAACATTTATGAATTTGTACCAGAGTTTTATTGTTCCAGGAGCTCTTCATAGAAATTCGAGTTCATCTGACCATTTAATGGATTGTTTTTATGTTTTTTAAGAACAATTCAGCAGTGGAACACACGTTAAGTCCTTGACTGAGCCAAAGCTCCACTGAAACAGATCTGCGTGATGGAAAATCACTTCACTAAGATTTGTACCCGTCATCTTAAACTGCTGGTACTTCAGGAGACATCAGGACATCAGGAGAAACTTCTGCAGAATGTGGTGAGGTGACTCTTTCTCACACAGAATTCTTTCAGAATTCTTCTCTCTACCCTCTCTCCTTGGAATCACCATCTCGTGTCTGATCCCTCATATTTCTCCTCAAATATGTTTGCTGTCATTTTTTCTTTGTAGTTATGAAACATTAATTTGGTTTTGTGCTCCATTTTTTCATTTCAGTCAGTTTCAGCTTCATTTTGTTGTTTGTTTGCGGAAAACCCGTCTTCTCTTGTATTTCACATGGTCCAGAGAACCTAGACTGAGTGTGAAGGTTGGGCCCTTTGTCTACTGTACTTCCAGTTATGCTGCAGGAGGTGTGGTGCTGAAGAGGAAGGAATTGAACAGGATGAGCCAGCAATGAACTTAAGTTTCATTTTATTGGAACTTATGACATGATGTGAAAGTATGAATGTGGGAAACGAGTTTAGGTTCTGCTTTTGGCATCATTCCTTTATCACCAGGTCCAGCCTTTGTCCGTGAGCTGGTTGCATGGTTTACAGAACATCTTTTTCGTACACATTTCTGATATCTTTGCTCAGCTAAATATACTCATTTTTTTCAAGACGACATAACCGGGCTGGGTTGTGGACTCACAGGCTGTGGTCAATTTCTATTTTTGCTCAAAGTCTAGACAAATATTTTAAAGGAACAGGAACTAACAGCTGAGGCTGCAAAATGCCACCAGGAGAACATTGACATAAATCCTCTCTGCTTGGAAAAACCTACAGGAAATCAGGAATATGGATATAAGAAACAAAAATCTTTTTTCAGTGGATCTGAACCAGTTCTTCACAACATCTTTTGCCAAGAATGTGTTGATAGTTGGAAATTTTTAGGGAAGTTGGTTTTATGTTATTGAATAAAAACATTTTGGCAACTTACTCTAATCTCCAAACATACAGTACTGTGCAAAAATCTTAGAAATGCAACTTGAATGTGTGTTGAGAAGTACAGGTAGATTCTTATCTACCATCAGGGGGGTTTCTCATTGGTCCCAAATTCATTGTGCAGCCTGAGAATGACCTCAAACACCCAATCTCAGTCGTACACAACTATCTTGAGCAAAAAGAAGGAATCCTGCAACAGATGGTCTGGTCCCCACAGAGCCCTGATCTCAACATGATCAAGTCAGTCTGGGAGGACATGCAGAGACAGTCAAAGTCTGCAGAAGAACTGTGGCCAGTTCCTCAACATGTTTGGAAGAACCTACCGACCTCTACCTTAAACTGTGCGCAAGTTTGCATAAGAGAACTGATGGTGTTTTAAAGGCAAAGGGTGGTCCCACCAAATATTGATCTGACTGAGGTTTTTTTGTCTACTGCACTTTTTAGAAGGTTTATTGATTAATAAGTATTCATGGCATTATTTCTGGAACCGTCCTCACTTTACAGCATTTTTCCCACAGGTGCCTAAGACTTTTGCACAGAAGAAAAAATCATTTATCTTGCTTACAATAATAAGAACGACAAGGTCAAGGACTGTATTTTCATTAACTTCTACCGTACCGGAACAGTAACAGTCCAAGGAAAGAACCGTGTATTATCCTCCTTTGAAAACAAATGTGAAAAACTAAGGGAAACAGTGAATGCGACTCAAGAGAAGACAGCACACACACACACACACATATATATATTTAGTTTTATGTGTATGTATGTGTGTATATATATATATATATATATATATATATATATTCTTATATCTCATGTAATAAGTAATGCCAATCATACGTAAACAAATTACATAAATGTGGAATGATAATTGAAAATATTGATCTTTCATATTGTTTCATTCTTAATTATATTTTAAAATTATTTAAAAAATTCTTTATGTTATATAAAGGTTGTGAATAATTCATGGAAGGGTTGTAAATGGGTCTTGGACCCAAATAATTTTCTTCTTTACCAGCTTTACAGCTGGTAAGGCTGGTAAACAGCTTCTGCTGTTCTTCATTATTCCTTTTTATTAATATATTTAAACTGTAACAATGTTATGAAGAACTGCAGTTATACTATTTACTTTAAAAATATGTGTTCTTGTCAATACTGTTGCTATAAGTTTCTTGTGATTTGAGGGAGATATAGGAAGACGTCCTTCACGTGTCTTTTGTTGATCATGAACGGGCAGCTTTACGTACAAAGTTTTTCCCAGCAGCCCCTCCACAGGCATCCAGGAGCAAAACTTCAAGCTCATCCACAGAATCTACCACAATCTACCTTCCCCGGCGCATCTCCATACAACGTTTCCGATAATGTTGCAGATGTGTCTGAAGTGTAAAGCAGCTCCTGACACTTTAACACACCTATTTTGGGGCTGTGACAAGATACGAGCTTATTGGAAAGAAGTTCGCTCAACCTTTCAAACAAACTTCAATGTGAAGTTTGATTTGTCACCTTCGATTTTGCTGTTAAACCTCAACCGAAACTCTCTTGTTGATGAGATCGTGGAATGTCGGCTGTGCACTTTGACACACTTAGCAAACAAATGTATTTCAAAGCTCTGGTCCACAGCTGATGTTCTGTCTGTAAACATGTGAATGTCTGAAGTGTTTAACTTTGCCTGACTTCAAAAATTAACTGTTGACCTACAGAAAAAAATCCGAACAATGTTGGAATGCTTGCACATCCTACTGGAACTTACTGGAATGTGCTGTTTGGTCATGTGACGCTGTCAACATCTGACCCGCAGCCCCTCACTGTATGTAGGTGGAGGTGCAATGTCTTGGTCTGCTGTGTCTTTGAGGCAAAGAATGCTGACCGGCTCTTTCTTCCCGAGGACCAAAATCCAGATATAAGTAGCTGGTGTGAGAAGTGGGGAGATGGGAAAGGATGGTTTCCTTGTATAGGATGGATGGACTGATTTAGTTGTATAACTTTGTGAAGTATTTTTTTTGACTGGTACTTGCCCACCAGAGTTACTTTATATTCTGTGTTTGAGCTCCTATTCCAGTTTTATTTGGTCTGATTTTGTAAATGAACCCATGATGTTGGAGGAAACCTGCAGTCCTGCTCATGGGGCCCGTCCAACCCATAGTCAACCACAATATACACAGTTATCGGTATCTGAAAGTAAAATTGCATACGAGGCGCAACCCTCAGTATCGGCCCAGATGTTATTAGTTTATTTTCCGTTGCCTCTGTCAAAGGCAACGTATGAATGCAGGTTGGTACTTTTCCTGGTGTTTCAAACAAGTACACTGCTGAGCTGCAGCCAAACAAAGTAATGGGTCATGTCTCAGCGATCTTAAGATCTCAAATTCGTGTTTTTACAGTCCAAACTGTAGTGGCTGAAACACCTTCAAGCTGGTACCAAACCATCAATCCTAACAACGGTTATGAGTTTTTGCTCTTTGGCTGTATGCGGTTAGCATAGCGGCAACGTTTCTATTCACTAGGTTTAGGCTGGTGAGTTCAGTCTAAATTTAGTCTGAATGGTTGATGGAAAATGGGAAGAGACGACTTGGTAAAGTAATCCTCGGCACCAAGACTTTGGCAAAATACAAAGAAGACGCCCCAACAGTAACCCTGATGCTTTGGTCACAGGATCTACAGAACAACACCGACGTCCCCCCCCCCACTCCGTGGCCACTCTAGTACTCGAACCCGGGATCTGTCCCCTGGGGCCATGGGAGGTGGTCGTCGTGGCTGTCCTTGTCACTCGATCGTCCCTGACTCCTTGGGGGGGGGGGTACTGTCATGCCCCCTGCTCCGGACTCCGCCCCTCCTGATGACTGATCCCGTGCACCTGTTCCTTGTTGCCCAGCCCGTATAAGTACACCAGTGTTTCCCAGGAATCCCCGTGAAGTATTGCCCATGACTTGTCTAAGCATACCGAGCGTTTCTCCTATTTGCCTTAACCGATATCGACCTGTGCTTTCATCTGACTATTGCTTACGCCTCATCCTTGCTTGTTATCTTGCCTGAATTGTACTGACTACCGGATTCGACCCTTGCCTGTTTTGTGACCACGCCTTTAGATCTTCCTTCAACAATAAATAAAGATTGTCAGCTTGCGCCTGCACGCATCTGCTTCCCAACACCGGCGTCACACACTGTTCTTAATTTTAACAATAAAACTTTTTAACACTAAAACCAAAATAATAGCAAAAGCTTGTCTTTTCTTGTCGGGAAACAGTGAAATAAAGTATAAAATGACCGTTTGATAACAGCTGTTGAGATGTGAACTGCTGGTTGTTCAGATCATCTCACAACTCACCTTCCAGCACTTTAATGGGCAAAGCTCCATCATCCAATCTCCTGTTAACCTCCACAGAACACCAGTAAGTGTCAGAGTCCTTCTGCTGTAGGTTCCTCATGGTCACAGTGAAGATCAGCTGGTCGGGGTGATCGGTGATGGACACCTCACCTTCACCCTGTGGTGAGTCAGTGCGGACCACGGTTGTACAGTACGTCCATGATCCCCCCTCTACACCAGTATTTCACATGGTGTTTATACTTCTGTTCACAGTGACATGGGATGGTGACAGATCCTCCTCTCTGTGCTGTTAAATAACCAAAAGTCTCCACACTGCTGTTACCTGCAGGAGTGACTTGTAGCGAGTAGCTTTATATAATTCACAGTTCTTTACAGTCACTGCTAATAAAGTGGAAATACGATGAACTGTTATTTGCACATCATTGTATAGAAGAAATTACAGACAAGCTGGAAAACACAATAAACAGCATCTGAAGTACCCGTGTAATCGGGTACTTCAGCACATAAGAAGTTTCATGTTGCCATACATGTGCTTTAATGAGATGTTTAGATGCACATGTGAAAACACACTGAAGTTTCTCTCCATCACCTGGTTAAAAAAGAACTTCCTGTCAGTTGAATGAACAGCTCCTGACCTAATGTTGATGGGTGAAAATGGAGATTTTGGACTAAGCTGCTGTACTTTGAGAACTGCGTTCTGCTCAACTTCCACTCAGCATCAGATCTGCTGCCAGTCGTCTGACCTTCTACTGGTTTTCACACGTCCATCTCTACACTTGGTATCTCGGAACAACGTAACACTCTTGTGGTGTTTTTCACAGTATCTCATGAGATGGTGCTTTAAAAGCCTGTTGCAACATCTTGACTTTGTTACTTATAACTTGTAGGTTCTTGCTTCATTTTATGTTTAATCCTGCAGGAGTGAAGCCACCTTTTATCATTTACTCTTATTTATCCTGTTAGGTACTTTTTGCTTTTTCATTCCTTCTACTTTCCTTTTTGTTTTTTTGTCTTATTTCACTTGTGCATATTGTTATGACGCAGAAAGCACTAGACTTTGCAAGAGCAAAAAACGCCTGTTCTTACTTGTACATTTCAACAATTGCATATGTAGACATAAACAGCCTTGGTTAAAGTTTGTATTTCAAAGAATAACTAACATTAGTGACCGCAGTGACCCCGAGTTGTTAATTACCGTTTTAAGAATTGGTGTTTGAACTTCTATGTTTGATGATTTGTTTCTCTTTTAATATTTATTGCGTTTCCCAGTTAGAAACCAGTTTATATCATCTCTAAGTCTTCATGTAAGGACTGTGGAGAACAGTTCACTGTGGCTTTTCTTGGGTGTAATTCCCAGGGTAGTGTAGTCGATCACGAGCTTTTAACATTTATCGCACCTTTAGTTGAGGCTTGATCCCTCTAGATACTGTCTTTAAACCTTGTGTCTCTTGGAGGTATCACACCACACGTACATGGCAAGTCTAACAAAGATCTCACACTGCCTCCTTGAAATAATGTGTTTTTATAATTTCTGAACGACTGCGAGGGCTGTGAATGTCCCACCATCAACCGAGGGTTAAACCTGTATACTGTTTGTATGTGTGCTTTCCACAAGAATTTTCCCCACAGCCACGAGTCCTGAGTCCAGAACATCCCGTGCTGGCACCCAACTCCTCTCCTCCAGACCATAACCCTCTCAATCTACCAGATATTGTAGTTGTCCTGCCCTGTTTTGAGACTCCAGCAACCGGTTTACCGCGTACGCTGGAGCGCCCTCTATCTCCACTGGGAGGGGCAGGACGTTTGTGGGGAGGGGCTCGTCCAGTGGCCCTGGGACAACAGGTTTCACGAGGGAGACATGAAAGGTATCCGAAACATTCGTGTTAACGGGTAATTCTAACTTGTATGTAACCTCGTTGATCTGCTTCACAACTCTGTAGGGGTCCAAGAATTTGGGTTTGAGTTTTCTGCACCCTTTGGGGAATTTAAAGTCTTTGGATGACAACCAGACGCGATCACCTGGATGGAAGACAGGAGTTTTGCGGCAGTGTTTATCTGCGTGGTTCTTGTAGCAGCGCAGGGCATCTTCAATCTTCTGATGGGTCTGTTCCCAGACCTCCTCACTCCGCTTCATCCAGTCATCTACTGCTAGCATGTCAGTAGGCCCTGCTGTCCAGGGCACCAGAGGGGGTTGATAGCCCAAGCAGCACTCGAAAGGTGTTAACCCGGTAGAGGACCTTACTAAGGAATTATGTGCTATTTCTGCCCAAGGCAGGAACTGACTCCAGTCCGATGGGTTTTTGTGGCAATATATCCTCAGAAACTTTCCTAACTCCTGGTTAATCTGCTCGCACTGACTGTTGGATTGCGGATGATAACTAGATAGACTGACGTTTACCCCTAAGCATTCAAAAAACGCGGACCACATTCTCGAGGTAAACTGAGGCCCGCAGTCTGAAACTACGTCCTCAGGAACCCCGAAGAACCTGAATACTTGGTTAAAAAGTGCCTCGGCAGTCTGAAATGCGGTTGGCAGGCTATCGAATGGAATAAATCGGGCTGTGCGGGAAAATCTATCCGCAATACTTAAAATACAGGTATAAGACTGGGACCAAGGAAGGTCCGTGACGAAGTCTACGGCAATGTGCAACCAGGGGCGGGAGGGGGTGGGAAGTGGAACCAATTTCCTCGTGGGCAAAGTCTTCAGAGTTTTGCATTGCGCGCATGTAGAGCAGGAAGTACTGAGCCGGTGAATATCTAGCGCCACGTTTTCCCACCAATATCGTCGAGACAGCAGTTGGTATGTGCGTGTCTCCCCAGGATGGCCGGAGACCATTGGGCTGGGGTATCACCTACTTCTCTATTTCTTCATCTATTTCCCATCTTATGGACGCTATCTGGCGTTTAGGGGATAATATACTGACTGGTTGTTCTGCCCTAGGTTCAACCGAGGATTCGTATAGATGGGATAGCGCATCTGCCTTTGTGTTATGTGAGCTTGGTTTGTATGTGATTGAAAACTGAAAATGTGAAAAGAAAAGAGACCAACGTGCTTGTCTGGGGTTCAATTGTTTGGCATTACATAAATATTCTAGGTTTTGGTGGTCGGTCAAAATCTGAAACGGATGGTTTGCACCCTCTAGCCAATGTCACTATTCCTCAAGAGCTAATTTCATGGCTAGCAACTTGCGATCCCCTATCCCATAGTTACGCTCGGCTGGGGTGAGTTTGTCGGAATGAAAGGCGATTGGGTGGGTTTTCGGGGGGTTACCTACCTGTCGTGATAAGACGGCGCTGATTCCGACGTCAGAGGCGTCTACCTCAACAATAAATGGCTTAGAAGGATCGGGGTGCTTTAAGACAGGAGCTGTGGTAAAAGCCTGTTTGAGTTTATCAAATGCTTGATCGGCCTGGAGATTCCATGACGGGTACCTGGACTTTTCCTTGCCTTTGAGTAACGCCATGAGGGGAGCCGCTATGCCACTGAAATTTCTAATAAATTTCCGATAAAAATTTGCAAACCCCAGAAAGCGCTGCAGATCCTTTTAACTACCGCCTCGATCTTCGAGTTATCCATCACAATACCGTCCGTCCTGGTAACGTAACCAAGAAAGGAAACTCGCACTTTTCTCCCCCCACATACAATCGGTTCTTTAAGAGCCTTGCAAGAACCATTTGGACATGGGACACATGGGACTCAAAATCAGGGGAATATATTAAAATATCATCGATATACGCTATCACGAACGCTATTTTCCGTTGCTTCTGTCAAAGGCAACATATGAATGCAGGTCAGTACTTCTCCTGCTTTATTAAAAAAAAAAAGAAAAAAAAGATATTTGTATGACAGAGACCTCCAGGAGATGCTGTTCAGTCCAGATGTGTTTGAATGAATTCCACATCTGTACAAATATTCAACTTGCTGTAGTTACAAGTCTGTAGCCCTGTCACCTTTCGCTGTGTTACAGAAGGTGATGCTCAACACCGCCAGCTCTCATTTCTCTTTCTTTTTATCTCCTTTTCACACTTCAGCATAAACCACGCATGTATTTAAAAAAGCATTTATTAAATGACAGTACAGCAGCCATCCCAGAACTCGACCTTCATCACTGACCTGCCCAGCGCAGACATCGTTCCTTTAAGTGTGAATCTCTCTTCTTCCTCACAGTATTTGATTTCGCTTCCAACGCTTTTGCCCCGAGTGAATTTTCCCGTCTCGTAGTACATGTGTTTGTACAGAGATTCATCACACGGTCTATTCTTATCAAAAAACCCCAAAGCAAACCAGTTCTCAAAATGGTTATAGTCAAAGGGCACAGAGAACATGATGGCCAGGCGAGCCTGGTTGGAATTCTGACGGTCAGTGACGTCGTAGGTCAGGACCCCCACAGCACCAGTGGCGCATCCAATGGTTTTCCCGAACAGACATATCTCCGTCACCCCAGGTCTCACAGTGGGCTGTGGGGGGTTGTAGCAATAACCGCTGAAGGTGTAGACCCTGGTGGAAAGTCCAACCACAGTCAGAACACATGGAAGAATGTCCCTCACTGACTTCTAGTGCTACAAACCCTCTGGTGACATATTGTAAAAATGTTCACAGATGCAAATAATTTGCATTAATGTGTCCTGATGGAACCCTTTAGCACAGGGTTGGACTCACTGTGGGTTCACAAGCGTGTGATTCTTGCTGCAGTTGCTCATGACGATGGAAACACAGCGGTCGGGGGCGCAGTGATACTGCTGCACCAACTCGTTCACCAGCGTGGCTCCAGACCCCAATCCAGCCATAATTCCAGTGAGAGCAGCCGCTTTAATAAGGGATTAAGAAGAAGCGTGAACAATATTAATGACAAAAAATCTACTGAAAATCTAGCACTGTACCTCAAGGTTGCTGGTTTAAGTTCCATACCTGCTGCTACCTTAGTACCCTTCAACAGACAACCTAAATTGTTCCAGTTCCATACCCAGATGTCGTAAAAGAATAAGTACTATGAAATATTTGTGGTATAAACCTCAGTTAAGTAACCTCCTTGGTGAAAAACCTCTGTCTGTAGCAGACAGCACGAAAAGAAGCCGAAGTACAACGAAAAGTTCCGTAGAACCTGTCAGATAACATCCGTTTGTGTGATATATCAGTCTGTTCAGCGGTATCGCTGGTATTTTATTATTTATTATTATATTTATTATTTTTTTATCGTATGCTCCGTGTGAAAAACGTGATTTCTCTCATGTTGTCCTTTACCTGACACGTAATTCCAACAATGTATAAAGTGAACAGGTTCGTCCCTCATAACTTCTTATGCTGTCTAGCAGTTAGGAATTTAATACTGAAATCCCAGGGATAAGAGCCAAGAAAATGGAAAAACTTGACAGTAGAATCCAAACTGTAATATGAGTCACGTCAAAAGAAAGAGAAGGAGAGACAAACAGGATCTATTACGGTACACAATCTATGAGTAAAAGCAGGGGGTTATTTAGCGATGCAAAGCTGAGCTTAAGGTGAAAATGACGGTGCCGGTTGTTCCAGAACAGTCTACCAGCTCCTGCTCTGTTAAATGCAGAGGCTGTATTTATACTGAGCCGTGGATGTTAGATGGTCCCCCCTTTTGGCTCTGGATACACCCCGTACAAAGAAACACCCACCAGACGCCATGAATTATTCCTCAGGTGTCTTCAGTTGAACTCTGTCTATCTGTGTGTGTGTGTCTGTCTGTCTGTCTGTCTGTCTGTCTGTCTGTCTGTCTGTCTGAGCAGCAGGAGCTGTAAGAGGAGCTGCTGTAGAAGGGACTCAGCTGCAGCACCTAAAATGCCCCCCGCGGGGACCAGCGACACCTTATAGACACCA
>UFQX01001829.1:0-10793 GCA_900497675.1 Arapaima gigas
GCGCAAAGACCTGAATGTAGCTCAGAAAGAACCAGGTTGAGCTGCGCAGTTTCCATAAGCCACGTTACCTTTTAGAGAAGAGAAGTGATGTCAGAATTAATGTAATGAACTCGATCATAGTTTGCTGAGTGCCTAAGACTTTTGCACAGTACTGTACATGACGTCGACCCACTGTTTCCTTCTTACAAACGGCGGTTCTTCTGCACCGTCGTTGCTTTCAAGCATCAATCAACCTGTTTCAGAGACAAAGAAGCATCAAACCCGTGAACCTACTGTAGACTATTTATATACAGTTACAGATTAGATTTGGCGCTTCAACAAAAAATGTTTGGATTGGATCATTGGTTCCTTTGCCTAAATAAAATGCTTTTTTAACATCTAAACAAGTACGAGGTGGATTTGTTGGCCTCCATCTTTAAACAAGAGCAGTCAATGCTTTGTCGAAGCTGGAATCCCGAGGAAGAGTTTTGCCACCGTTCCACCGACTATTCCGAAATGTGCGCAAAGAAACCATAATACAACATCTTGCAAAAGAAAATAAATCTAATTAGCATCTGCATAATATGGTACCAGGACTTCATTTGTCGTTCCAGAGCTTTTAAATAAACAGAACCATATGGCATATTTTAATGTCATTTGTGCTCGTAACACGATCCGACACCTCAGCCGGATCGCGCGCAGAGGCAGAGAAACAAAATCTACGGCCTGTTTAGAATCTAGTGCAGTTTAGCTCCCGGTGAATTTTTGTTCGAGTTAAAAAAATTTAAACCGAAAATAAATGAGCGGCTTTTCTGACGCTACGCCACTGAAATGTGTTTCCAGCATCAGCTCCCAAAAGATGCCAAGGCGTCAGGTCTCTTCCTGACTGATAAACAGTTGCATCACCTCAGGGTATTTCAAGGACATGAAGATACTCTAATGTTCATGGGGGGATTCTGATACTACAGATTGTGTTCATCAAAGTCGCCAGTGAGGTGAGAGACGAACATAAACGGTCCGCAGGTAAAGAAATATGCTTTGTTTGCGCGGAAACAAAATTGGTGTGAGGGATGACGCATAAGCGGATAGTGAAACTAACAAGGCCGAGCAGCCATTTGGAGAAACTGTATTACAAACAGGCCGCGCAGAACGCCGGGGGGGTGCAGATGGTTTGATACGCACACGTGATCCCTCCGCCTCTATCCCCCAGGTAACCCGAGACAAATCACGGCCATTTCGCAGAGGCTTGACAATTAATCATGGATGAACTCCGGCATCACTTACAAATGGCACGTAATCCCGGTGGAGCACGCCTGCTTAGACAGGCAAACGCCGAATTAATGAGGACGTCCCTTCCTCCGATTGGTGGCGGCGGCGGCAGCGAGCGGCGACACCCGCGGCGAAGAGGGATGGTAGACAAGCGGCGACAAATGAACGCGGGAGAGGAAAGGTAAACAAGCGTGGCGGCGCCGAAAGGCTTTCCTTGACCGAAAAAAAAAGAGTCGGCACACTCTGAAGAACATCCTTCGCAAGCAAAGAAAAAGACGTTGAAACGGACGCCGTTTGAGAGTAATAGAGCTGATCAGAGGCGTCTATTATGACATTTTTTCCCCCCCACTTCTTTCATTTCTTTGGCCAAATTTAATTCGCTCCATTGCCAGCAGCAGCGGAATTCCGTCACAAATAAGCATAAACGCTTTTTTATTTCGCCTTGTCTGGTAGACACGCCGGTGTTGCTGGTTACCTTTGAAAATGGCACTTCTGCACCTGCCAGGTTTTTTAATCTTTTTTGTTTCTTCTAAACGCCCCCTGCACGCTAATAAAATAGCTCATGAACGTGTCGTTCAAAATGTTTTCAGCTTCTAGAAAAAAAGAGCAAAATGAAAATTCCGTACGGATGCAAAAGCTGTGGGTGAAAATTGAAAAACAGGGAGGCTTTGAACAATTGATAGGGCAACAAAAGCTCAAATAAAAACAGTCAAGCGAAAACAAGAAAACTGTTCCGAATGTTCCTTAAAATTCTTTTTGCGATAAATGAGTAGTTAAATCCCGTACAATGAGAAAGTATTAGAACGGCCTGTGAAAATGTATAGTTTAATCAGGCAATTGACTTTTTTTTTTTTTTACTTTTTTCACATTTTTATAAGTGACAAACAAGTGAAAGAACTAAAATAATGTTTCTTGCAAATATTATAAGATACTTTGGGGATATCAGTGCCATGCATAATATCACCATTTAATTTGGTTAATATTTAATTTTACGCTACATATTTGTCAGGAAATAAATGATGTTCAGTCTAGTTTGTGGCCCCCTTAATAATGACGATTCATCTAATGCTGTGATTTCACACAATGAATTGACCTGTTAGGAGAGCAATGAGTTATTTAGTTACTGTGATAAAAAATAGGCTTTTTAATGTTTCCATATTAAGAAAACAAGGACATAAAGTGTGGGAAAAAAATTAAAGGCCAGTCAGTGCAGGCCATTCACTACACTTCTAACTTGAAATACATGGCCCAGAAGTGTGGCCTGCAGAAGTTTTCTGCTGAAGTTTGCAGGCGTCTGGTTGACAACTTTGTTTCGTGCTGTAAGTCAAACCACCTTCAGCTCATTCTCAACAAACCAGCTGGTCGATCAATCTTTTGCCTGGTTACTTTCAAGGGGGCAGACATGGAGGTGGTCCAATCCTGCAGGTGCTTGGGGCTTCACATCAACAACAAGCTGGACCGGTCCAACAACATAGATGCAAAGTTTAAGGCAGGTCTGAAGCAGGTTGTACGTTCTTAGAAGGATTAGGTCCTTTAACGTGTGCAGCAACATCCTCTACATGTTGTACCAGGGCGTAGTCACCAGTGTCATCTTTAATGCCATATTGCGCTGGAGTGGGAAACATCACTTCTGCTGAGACATGCAAAGATGACAAATTCTTAAGGAATGCAGATTCTGTCGTGGCTCAGAGCCCTGGTAGAGGCTCCTGAACGGTAGAGGCCATGTCAGAAGCCAGGATGAGGTGAAAACTACAATTTGTCGTGAAGAATGGCTCTCGTTTCTTGAATGAAGTGATCATCTCGAGCTCTTTTAGCCACTGGGTTCTTCCACTTAGAAGCATTTCAGCTGTCTTTCTCCACCATAATGCCACAGTAGGACCTCTCAGCAGAAGTTTAAAGTAATTGTCTCTTATTTATTGGTTATGTATTTATTTATTTTGCACCATATCATGTGTCCTGTTTCCTCTGTGTCCTCTTTTGGGCAAATTTCTCTGCAGAGATTATTAAAGTTCTATCCTATCCCACTTAAATAGAATAAAAGATAGTTTAACTGTTCTGAATTTTTAGAGTTCTCAGATATTTACACATTAGGAATGTGCACATTTTTGCTCTTAAATTCATAAAATGAGTGACGTCCTAAATGTTGTACCTCAGTTTGAAGATAATTGATAGCTGCTTGACATATTGTGATGGACTGACATCCAATCCAGGAGATGTTTTATGCCCACTTATGCGGGGATAGACTCCGGACCACTCCCTGTTCAGGATTACTAATGCTTGGCAGCAAAACTGACAATTGCTTTTAAAAAGAAAAAGTGAAAAAAAATAGAAAAATGTAAAAACGAATTGAAGAAGGTGACAGACCTGTAACAGAGTAAAAGTGTGTTTATTCATTTCTAATGTTAAAAAAATAGTCATTAAAAGTGAGTATCTAGGTCAAAAATTATTCCGAAAAGTTGCTTTTAAAGTGTTTTTTTTAACTACTCAAATTTTTACACTGAGCCACTTTATTAGGTACACCCCCCAGCTTAATAAAATGTGTATGTTCTAACAAGTCATACTTCACATGACTTTCTAGCATCTGAGGAATGGAATGAGCAAAAAAAGTGACCAGAGTGACCTTGAAGATGGCATCATAGTTGCCATTAGTTTGCAAGCCGATTCTAACATCTTCCTTGTCCTGAACACACTGCTTTTTGTAATTTGACTGGAACGGGCTACAACAGGTGAAGACCACGTCAGGTGCTGATTTGCTCGGTGAAAAACAAGCATATCTACAGTGGACACGGAAGCATCAAACCTGGACCATCTGAAGAGTGGGGGAAAAAAAATTACCTTGTTGGATGAATCATACAATCAAATTTGCATCATAACGAAAGAAGAATCAGACTTTGGTGCAGGCAACATGACTCCATGGGCCCATCCTGTTTGGTGTCAACAGTATAGGCTGGTGGTGACAGTGTGATAGTGTGGGGAATGTTTTGCTGGTATGGGCCCCTGATACCCACAGAACAACGTCCGAATGGCACATTGTTGACCATGTTCATCTTTTCACGCCTACAGTTTATCCTCACCATGTCCCAATGCCCATATTGTCACTAAACGGTTCTAGGAACACTATACTGAGCGTTTGTTGCTTCAGTGCCCTGCACAGTCCCCAGATGTCAACCCTACAGAGCATTTTTCGGACGAGGCAGAAAGGTCTGTTTGCAACTATTCATTCTGCAGTAGCTCAACAACTCAACCATATCCACATGGTACAACACCCCTGCACAATATTCACAGAAAGAAGAAGGTTCCAGCCTGATGGGATTCAATTTCTTTTGAAACTAGAGGAGACCTTGACCTTTTATAATAAAGGTAGTGGCCCTCATTACACTGGAACACCTGACGGGCCTTGTGTAAGGTGTAAACAGGTGTTCCCAGCAGAAATGTAAAAAAAAAAAGGGAAATGATAATTGTTGCATTTTTGTAATCATGAAAATTACATTGTTTACGCAGCTGATTCTTCAATTACAACTTTATTCATAATGAATTGTTATCATTTACCCATTGTTACATCCCCTGTGTGTTTTCCTTTGGGTTTTGTTGTCTCTATCTCCACGTCCAGATTTTCTGGATTGTGATCAGTATTGCTCACGAGACCAGTCAAGAGACAATGAGTCTCAGGATTGGAGTTCCAGTGTGAACCATGGGAACCAACCAGTGTTGGAGTAGGGGCCTGGCTCATACAAGGAAGACAATTTTGGGAGAAGCTTTGGCTTCTTTTGGATCTGTGTACTCAGAAGCAACCCGTTGTACAAGTGGTTGCCTGTTTATGTCAAGTGTAACGTATGTCCTGTCCCTACCCTGTTAAGACTTGGTGCATGTATAAGAAAACTTAGCAGGTAAGAAGGTGTGTGTGCATGCACTCTTCTCATGTAGACGAACTGCTGTTAGACACACTAGGTAAGAGAGTGGGTGCCAACCCCTGTACTTTTGATTTTGATAGGTTAGCTTTGTGTAGTCAGGTTTTTGTTTTTGTGTGGTTCTTTTACATAGCTAGATGAATATCATTAACCTAGGGAAGGTGTCTCCTGTTTTGTTTTGTTCATTCCTTTAGTGCCATCCAGGCTTGTTTCCTTGATAGCACTTCATTTTCCCCATTCTCTGGTCTTGTGTTCCATACTGGCTGGTGTGGAAGCAATAAAACTTCCATAAATAAAAATAAATAAAATAAAACCTGTCTGGTTTTGTTTCACTCACGGTTTACTGTGCATCAGCACCACACACCTAAACCTTCATGTTATTGACCCAAACCTAGACTCGGGCCAGGGCTGTAACACCCATTTATACTTCTATGCAGTCTTTCTTGGAGCACTTCAGGGTAAGTACCTGACTCAGTGGTGCTACAGATGAAATTAGAGTTTTAGCAACATGTTCTTCATGTGAAAGGCTTTAACCACTAGACCATCTGCTGAATGGGAGGATGGAGGATTTTACTAGCAACAAGCTGGAGCTCTTGTTTATGCCCAGTATATTGTTTTACAACTGAAGCTGCTTTTTTTCAATATTTTTTCAGAAACTACCTTCAGGTTTATTGGTAGTAAAAATGTCGACCAGATACTGTTTTGGTCAGCTTGGGGAAACCATCTGACCACCATGTGTTTCATACATTCATTTCATTTCAAGTTCTCGTCACATTCATTATACATCACACTTCAGGCCTGTGTAATTCCATCTTTTCTGTTATAGCAAAGCTTTAAATAGAATGAAATGAGTAAAACAGCACTTAGTGATGCCTTTAATATCAAAATCATTTGTCATCATGTGGCACTTTTCCCCACTGTTTCTCCTCTTTAACTAGGATAAATAAAAACCATGTTTTCTCCATTCTGTGACTGAATGGAAATACACACCTGATGTGAGAATTCTGAAAATTCCATTTATTTCATTGTTAAATAATGGAAATAGAAATGGGAAAAGGGTCCATCTCTTATTTCGCTCTGAATGTCATGGATGGTTTCACATACTTGCAAGTTTCTTGGCAGATGTCAAACTTTTGCCGCGATGCTCCGGTGAATTAATACCTTTGGTTTTGGTGAGACATTACTTCTCATTTTGGCCAATACCACCGAGCCTTTTAATTTCGCTAGCAGAGATTCACATTAATGTCAACTATGTTTCATTTATGGAGCAAAAATGTGCTCATACAGGCACATCCTAGCTAAAAGAAAAAGATGTTAGATTACCTATAAAAGTTTTTTTTTTTAGGAAATCATTTTCAAGCATCGCTGGGAAGCACTAACCATTTGTTACTCAAAATTACCTCAATGTTACCTCAGATGGAACCCACATCTGCTGACTTTTTTGAAGTAATGCGAGCAATGAACGCGGAAAATTCAGACAACAGTGCTTTAAAAACAAGATAAAACGTGCCTGTCGTATGTTAGTAAGCACTATATCATCGGTGGGGTAGACGGTTCGCTTATCAGAACCTGAATGCATCAATACTGTTCGTGAGGCAGGGAAGCGATGGACAAGATTACGGAACCCAAGTGAGTTATTTTGCTATTTAAAAACTGTAGGAATAAATGCTCGTTCATCGTTTTCGTCTCAGTTTCTGCTCATTCCGTGACGGTGCTGTGTGTTTGAAGGGAACACTTGGGTTCCCTGGAGATGGGTTTAGTAATGGGTTGTGTTGTCCTGTTTTGGGGGGGGGGTTCTGCTGAGTTCGTACCCCCCACGAGAGACCACAACCACATATTTTGGCTGTTCTGCTTTTGTTTGGTGAATAAGACCAATTTGAGGGGTGAAACCTGCTGTCTGGTTCTTTTTTTGCTCACGTGGCTACTGCTGACCCACAGTCGGCCACAGTAGTATTGATTTTACACACTGTCTCGGTCTAAAGGGCAGTGTTGGGAAGGAATACATTTTCATCATTCTACACATTATGCGTTTTGGGGTTTGCTAAACGTAAGTGCAGATGAAACGCCCATAGAGTTTAAGTGCAGACCTCTAAACTGCTAGTTGTTAGTAAAGTTGTGCAAATGCAGTGGTTGCATATTAGGGTAACTGGTGGGATTAAGAGGTTGGTTGGGGCAGGTAACACATTTTAAGGTTCGTTTTAAAGTTTTTTTTTTCAAGAAATGTTGTAACAGAGAGGCTCCGTTAACATTCCTCCACGAGAAAACATAGAAAACCATTATTTTTGGACGGAGCGTATAGAAACGACGGTTGTTTCATCCTTCTCGGCTGTTCAAGTCCACCATTCAGTTTCACTTCAGTTTATTCTTATACATACTGTATATTTGTCCAACTCTGCACGACTCCATACATTTGTTAGAAATGTTCTATGCTCTAACAGTCACTAATGCGTCGAGGCTGCAGGTAGTATAGAACGTAAGCAGAAATGCGCGGGGCGGTGGAAGGTATTTGGTTGAATTCTTCTGCCAATATCCCGTGATGTAAAAGTGTGACAAACTAACCGCTCACAACTTGCTAAGCAAACCAATGACTCGCGTTCCCTTGCCTTTTCACTTAGGGTATAACAAACGGCTCGTACCGAGGAAGCTTGCTGCCGTAGGAAAGCGTTTCGGCAGGTCAGATGCTGAGCTGCTGCCCGCCCTGCGGCGGCCGCCGCCGCTGCCGTTCCTCATCAGCATTCCGTGCACCGCGTGAAAAATTCAAATCGCGCACCTGGCTGCTGTTTGCAGCCAGCTTTCTTTTATTTATTTTTTTTTTTTTGTTTGGCGCGCTATGATTATTCATTACAACAGACCTCCATCGATGATGACAGCGCTCATTGCGACGGAGGCCGAGTCTCGTCGACGATCCGCCGCTGGGCGGTTGGACAAGCTGAGCAACTCCACCCCGCAGGTGTGAAGAAGGAACCCACGTGCCTTCAGAGGTGCACTGAACACGCAGAACTATCTTGTGCAGAAATGCATTAGACACAGTTCATGTCAGCTGGCCTCCCAGACAGCGTGTTGTAACGCGCACACTTTCAGCATGGATGAATCTATAACTCCACTAAAAATTGTCAGTGTAAAATCATATGCTGTACACATCAGGACAATGACATCGTGAAACATCCGTAGTGTATGACTCCTAAAAATAAAGGAAAGCTGTTTTAAGCAATTCAGGGATCGGCTGCAATATAAGCCATTATTGGTCAGGTCTGCAGAGGTTATATTTTAGGTCGGTTTACGCTAAACTGCGCAAGGTTCACCATACTGTGTAGGAAAAGGTTACCACTTAGTCAACAGCTTACGGGAAAAAATGAAAGGTTTGTTCACCGTCACGGAGGACTGAGGAGAGGAAACTCTTACTCTGTATTTGGGAAACCGGATTCGCTTCTGATTCCGACAATTTCACGGCGAGACTTTAACTTAACTGGCAATTTAGAAACCATGCATGTTTTTGAAAATCGAAAGAAAAAATTTTCGGTAATAGTTTATATTTTCCTGCAAATAACTCAAGATTTTTGACAGGCCTCTGCAAACACGTTTGTACAATTTAGAGTATTATTATTATCGTTATTATTATTATTATTGCTAATTTCCTAATATAGTGAGTGGTAAAAAACACAAAAAACAGGAAAAATTTCACTTTACCATCAGAAGCAATGAATTATGTTGAGGTCAAATGCGGCCGTGGTAAACGGGATGTGTCACTTGGGACCGTTCAGCGGAAATCACTCCGTTTTCCACGACAATTTGTCAAAATGTTGAGCGACAGCATATCGGTTGCTGTGAGGCCCCCACCATAAAAAGAAGATAAAAATAAAAAAAATCCCAAAGCATGGCTTAAACCATTACTGCTTATCCGTTGCTGTAGTACTGTGGTTTTAGTACACTTCCACAGTCAGAAATATCCAATATATAGAATATAAAGGGCGTAACTTATACAATGCGTGATCCAATCGCCAGCACTGTTACTGAGGTACATATTGAGTTGAATATTATTTTTTCTGCTTATTTAAGATCTAAAGGGGTCTAGATTACTATGCAAGTTACAACTGCTGAGGGTCTCATCATAAGCATTTCTACTGTACCACCACACGTCCAGCGTGGCGGATGGAGCTGCTTATGGAACAATACGGATTGACTGTAGAATAGATGTTGGGCAGGGATGTACACAACTTCCAGATGTTGGCAGGAATGTCAGAGAAAAATGGAGAGCATTTCAAACACACCGTTTTTTTTGTCACATGTAAAAGACCGCCTCACCGTACAAGTAGCAGACAAGGACGTGCACCTCATGCTTTCGTTATGACTTTTGCCTCCTTAACTCAAGCAGGTTGCCGGTCACGACTTCTCCAAGAAGCAGCGTCGCCCGCAGAGCGGGACAAAAACACCGACAAGAAAAGCGGGACCTGTTAGCGTGGCGGTCTGGCCCTTTAGTGCGAGTCGAACACTTGCTGCTTTCCAGATCTGCTGACCTCCACGTTGCTCATAATCAGCAGTGGATGTTCACTTTCGTGTCGAGCCGGAGAAATATCTCGTCTTTCTACGGACCAAAGGCACAGCCCCCGTCTCGCTTGTTACAACGAGATACAATAACAGATTTCAGCAGAACGTCCATCTCCCTGCATTAGGAATTCATGGAAATGCACTAAACACAATGGTAACAGGTTTTTTTTTTTTTAATCATTTTGTAATAGTGCTTCCCATTCAAACAGCAATATTAAAATATAATCTTCTTAGCTGCAATGAATGTATAATCAATATTAACATATTTTACTGCTCTGTTTCTTTTGAATAATTGATACCCCACACATTTCCGCTAAGAATGAAATAAGATGTAGAGGCGTTCGCATAACTTCTTGCAGATAAAAGAAAAATGATTAAAAAAGGATCGCCGAAATTAAAGACGAGACGAAGGACCCTGAGGGACTGGCTTAGCATATAAATGAACACGGGAAAAAGAGAACTTCAGAAGAAGTTATTGGTCCAATTATTTAACTCCGTACTTTGGATTCGGAAAGTGGTATTTATTGAAATAATTAGGCCTTTAATCGTGGATATTACACCGCAGCCTGTCACTCTGACACATCTGAAACAACAGACCATTTAGACAGCGCAGCCTATTTATGATTTGTCTTTAGTTAAATAATTGTTGCAGCTGTCGTGGAACATCATCACATCATTAATTTAACGGCTGTAGCTTCTGCTTGAGAAGATTCACGTTTGACACGTGGCCCACCTGCGATGCGGGACGCGGCACTTCACCACTGGCTTCCACCAGTGTTGCTAAAAAAATCGTAATAATTTTGCGAGGCTATAATTTGGATGTTAGCTGTGTAATTTGAGGTTCTTCACATCTTCCACAGAGGACAACGGGGTGCGTCGCATTATCACGAAGAAACAAACATGTAGAAATTAGCATGTGACTCAGCTATTTGTTTTTAGAGCCAAACCACTAAATAAAAAGAACTCAGCAAACTATGATCGAGTTCATTACATTAATTCTGACATCACTTCTCTTCTCTAAAAGGTAATGTGGCTTATGGAAACTGCGCAGCTCAACCTGGTTCTTTCTGAGCTACATTCAGGTCTTTGCGC
>UFQX01001831.1:0-10918 GCA_900497675.1 Arapaima gigas
AATCACACCAACTCTGTGGACAAAAAACAAAATGAAGCTTTTAAAGAAAATAACGTCATCCCTGCTGTGAAACATGGGGGAGGTTCAGTGATCTGTTGGGGTTGCTTTGCTGCCTCTGGCCCGGGGTGCCTTGAATCTGTGCAGCACATGATGAAGTCAGAAGACTGTCAAGACAATTTGGAGTGAAGTGTACAGCCCAGTGTCAGAAAGCTGTGTCTCAGTCGCACATCATGGGTCCTCCAGCAGCGAAATGACTTGAAACAAAACCTCAAAAAATCTCCCAGAATGGAAGAGAAGAAAACAATGGAGGATTTTGAGGTTTTCTGCTTTAAGTCCTGATCTGAATCTCACAGAAAATCTGTAAAAGGAGCTGTAACCCTCAGCTGGGAGAAGTATCCATCACACCTCAGAGAAGTGGAGCAGTTTCCTCAAGAAGAGTAGACCAAACTCTTGTGGAGTTTGTCTAGTGGAGAAGCATGGAAATCTCATTCAGAGCTACAGACTGCAGCTATTGTCTCCACTGACTGTGCCACCAAGTATTAGGTTAAGGGTTCTAGTATTTTCTTTTGTTTTATTATTTAAAATAACATGATAAATCAAAAGCAAAGTTTCTGTTCTATTACATCTGAAATAAGGACTGGTGTTTGTCAGTTTCAACTTATTTCAGAGAAAATCATGAGCTTTATGGAAGAAGTGGAAGAATATTGATACTTTTAGTCACATCCTAAAATCTTTCACTTTCCTCAAGCCAGTCCACATGCTGTTAGAGTTGGTGTTCCCCAAAAAAATCCAGAAAACCTTAAACATGGCGAGTAAAAAAAAAAAAAAAAAAAAACAAACATTAATTTCTTAAGAAAAAAGTTACATGTGAGATATAATAAAATAAAAATAAAATTCATTGTTACCATGTTGCAAATGTAGACAAGGTGAGCAGTCATTTCATGAGAAGCAGAAACAAGTGATTCAGAAACGCTTTGTGAACATCCATCATCATGAACCACTTATTCCTGAGCAGGAAACAACTGGGTACCAGTTAAACAAAGGGTGGACAGACAGACACAGACGTTCGAGTGACCAGTGAACCAATAACAGAGGTGTTTGAACTGTGGGAGGAAACCAGAGCTCCCATAGGAAAGCCATACAGACATGGGGTGAAGGTGCAACCTCCACACAGAGTGAGCCGGGTTCGAACCAGCACCCAAACAGCCCAGGTGCTGTGAGGAAGCAGCTTCTGGGAACATGCATGGAAACAATCTTTGCAGAGGTGATAGAACAGAAAAAGAAAATTAAAAAAATTAAAAAATCATAAAAAGTATGTCAAAATATACTTGGCTGACTGACGAAATGTGCAGACTTGTTTATTTTATTTGAATTACATTTACCTTATGATACTGGGATAAATCCCGATGATTCTGGGGTCAGGTTGGGATGGGATTTGAACAAATTGGATTTTTTCCTCATAAGAAATAATCAGATAAGTCATTTCATTATCTGGATTTTTTCTTTTTATTTTTCAAAAGTGAACTGACTGGTTAACAGGGGTCAATTGTTTGAATCTTCAGTGTTTTAATGTTTTAAGCTGATGTCGTTTCACATATTCTATACATAATGTATATTGTACAAACTATAAATTTAACAGCAAATATAACTTTTAATCTTTACTGTGGACAAAATGTTTTTAAGTATTACTTGAATTTTTACCAGTTTTCTCCCTTCTGATTAACACAAAGTGCACAGGTAGCGTTTGGAGATGTACTTTATCCGTATATAGAATCACTTATACAACATGACCGCTTCTGAAGCCGACAATCGTGATTATACTTGAAATATCATTTGACATAAAATTATGGTTAAAATGGACCACGTCTTGAACTCAGCAGGAGGGCCGAGAGCATTTATGCCGAAATCTAAATGCGTTCCACTTACACCTGCACTGTGTGAAGAGTTAAGCACCTGTCAGGGTTCTGTTTTAGCTCCAGTCCTTTGACTGCTCAACATTAATGCTGCGCCCACTGAGACACTCAGCAAGGGCAGGTAATACAGTAAATAAATAGGAAAAGAGTAAATAAGCAAACCTGTGGTGTGACAGATATATGCTTCTCGCTCCAAAAAGTATTTGGAGATGTTAACAAGAAACAGAAGAAGTGTCCACACCCTCCAAATGTTCTTAAAACGATCTTCTAAGTATTGGCATCCGTATGGAAATTTTTGCTATGCTGTCGTCTTTTTTACGGTCGTCGCTAAACTTTTGCACTGTTGAGACAGAAGTTTGGACCCAGCTCAGCGTGTGCGGTTTGTATGATCTTCCTTTGTTTTAGTGGGTTTCCTTCTGCTGCCCTGGGTTCCTCCCACAGTCCAAAGGCATGCATTTTACACCGAGCATTAACTGTGTGTGTGTGTGTGTGTGTGGGGGGGGGGGGGGGTCTCTGAACCACTGCCATAAGCTGTAAACGTAAACAAACGTACAAATTCATATCACTAACGTGAGGAAATCAGAATCTTGCTGAGGTTTGATGGACTTTTACTCCTGGGTCTAACAAGCCCGTCGCTCGTTGTTAATGGGGCCTCGTCCCAATGCGTGGGGGACACAATAACCAGTCAGTCAATAAACAAACACATAAACTTTTATGCTTGTCACTTGATCTGTGTGCTCGGTTGGTTCTCTCTGCCAGCGATCCTCTTTAGAACTGTGAATCGTGCCAACTCAAAGGGACTCGCTTAATTGTTTTGGGATCTTCATCAAATATAGATAAGGAGCCATTGAACGATGGGTTAATTATGGAAATGAGGCGACGAAGCACAGCAACGCCTGGCCAATTTTTGGCACCGGCATCCAAGCTCAAAAAATCCCCCAGCTTGCTCGTGTCTTAAGGGTGCAGATAGGGCCTCAGTCTCAAAAATGTTTATATTGCTGCTGTGAGATAATGGTGTCCCTCACATTTGTCTTAATTCCACAGGACTCGCTCTTCCAGGGGGATATGCTCTTTCGCTCTTATGCAGGAAATCTGGAATATTCACAGCAGAAAAGCGTAACAAACACAGTCAATCCGGCTGATCCACACTCTCAGTCCTCAGGCCCAGGAATCTGCCACTGAAGCAAAAAAAAAGAGAGTAAAACTATGAGTGGCAGGTCCTGCATTAGTTCTCAAACAGGTATTTAATATTTTCACCTCCCTTTTTAGAACCAGATTTTCAGTTTACGTGCGGAAGCCTTCAGCTTTCCTCAGAATGTCCACAAAGAGTTCAGGCTCCAAAATAAGCATTTTATCTTCCCCTGGCAGCAGATAATGTGAAAGAAATAAGAGCAAATTGTTTTTCCAACCTGTTTCCTGGCATTAGCACAGTCAACATAATCCACAGGCCATGAAAAGAATGTGCAGGAGGACCAGAATGTGTGCCATCACAGGCATGTGTCATCCAGAAAGAATGGTGGCACTGGGGACCGAGCTATTAGAACTAATTCGCAACAATTTTAGCTGAAGAATCCTGCTTTAAAAAAATCAATTTAATGCTCTATTCCTGCAAAGGAAGTCCTCCAATATTATGTCGTGCAGTTCCTCAGCACTTCGGTTCAAAAGCACATATTTCCATCACCTATTATTTGCACCTCATCCCGCGAGGCGCAAACTCGGATTTTTACAATTGTCAAAATAATCGTGATGACAGTCAAATTCAGCTGGAAAATAGTAAATATTTCCCTGATCCAACACATCATTTTTGAACTCTAAAATACAAAAGTTTGATTTTTTACTTTACTGCTTGCTTTTATGGAAAAATACAAATGCTCCTGTCTGAAAAGCGTGTACTGTGTATACACGTTTTTGAGGAAAAAATTTGGTATTATTAAGCATGTCAATATAATATTTCCACGGCATGGAAGAATGACCTTCCCTGGGCGCCGAGTGTTAAAGTAAGACAGTGTTGACTTAGTTGCTTTTGAAAAGCAAAGAAGTTTCTTATACATCAAAGTTCAGGTTCCTGTCTTTGATCGTGTCATTCCTTCGACAGCTTGAATGAACGAACGATCCTTGGAAGATGCAGAAGATGGAGCGGTGCTGCTCAAACTGCACCTTGAAGTCCTCAGGTAAGACTTTCCACATTTTCCACATATATAAACACAGGCCATCTCCCTTGTATTGCAGAAAAAGAGCTAAGGAAGATACTGATTCCAGATTTCAGTACGATTCATGAAGTAGCAGAGAAAGACAGCGGCTTATTGTGCTACAAGTCTTCACAGTAGTAGCTGACATCCATCCAGTTTTTGGTCCTGACAGTCCAAAGCCATAAAATCATAAAATAGCTGTGTACTAGGCTATGAAACTACCCCTGGATGGGCTGCTAGACCATTGCAAGTGGCCACATACAGTAGGCAGTTCAGAGCGATCAATTAACCTGAAACGAGTGGCTCTGAAATGGGTGAAAACTGGAGCACCCAAGACAAAATCCCCACAGACTGAGCTGGATTCAAACTCACACGTGAATAAACAACACGACTGGTGTGACGTAGCAGCGCTACTCACTGAACCACGATGCCACCTGAGGCGATTGGTGGCAAATAGAAAAATAAGTAGATAAATAACTCGATCAGAAGATGACTATAAGTAGATGAATAAGTGGGTATTTACAGAAAATGATACAGCAGAACAATTATAGTCCAACAGTTGGTAGTGATGGTTGTAATGATAGAGTAGGAAAGTAGTCAGTGATGGTGGTGATCAGTCTCTACACGGTGTGCAATTCAGCAGTCTGACAGCCTGTGGTATGAAACTATTCCTGAACCTGGTGGTTTTGGCCCTCAGGTTGTGATAGCGTCTCCCAGACGGCACCGTTGAAAGCAGTGGAGATGGTGGGAGGGGTCAGCGGTGATGTATTGAGCTCTCCCGATGTGCTGCTTTTTGTAGGTGGCCTGGATGGTGGGTAGTTAGGTCCTGGTGATAGACTGGGCAGTCTTCACTACCTATTCCAGAGCTCTCTGGTCAGAGGCAGTGTCATTTCCACCCCAGACCAAGATGCCAGAAGTCAGGGTGCTTTCTATAGCACATTGTTAAAAGCTGGTGAGGATGGAAGGTGGAAGTCCAGGTCTTTTCAGTCTCCTCAGGAAGTGGAGACGCTGTTGTGCCTTTTTCACCGGGTGGGTTGTGTTGAGTATCCAGGAGAGGTCCTTGATGATACACACTCCCAAGAATTTGAAACTTTGAGACAGCTCCACTGCTGAACCACCAACACACAGAAGAGAGCGAGCAGTTCTGAAATCAAAAATGATCTCCTTAGTCTTGTCGACAGTGAGAGAGAAATTTTTTTCTCCTTGCACCAAGATACATGCTGCTCCACTTCCCCTCTGTAGGCAATCTCATTGTTGGACATACAACTCACTGTAGTGTTTCAGCATACTGGATGATGTTATTCCTCTTGTATTTGGCAATACAGTCGTTGGTTAGAAGGGTAAACAGCAGAAGGCTGAGCACACAGTCTTGCGGAGCACCAGTATTCGAAATTTGTAGAGTGGGAGTCGCTGCCTTGGATCATCACAACTCATGACCTGTTGGTCAGAATGTCTAGGATTCAGTTGCAGTATGTTAGGTTCTGCTGAGATTTGATTTCCTCTACTATTGCACATTTCTCACACTGAATGGTTTCAGACCTGTAGCCAAAATGCAACAATAGGCAAAGGGCACCTGAGTAAACACCTAATATATTTGAAGAACAAAGCTGTCCAGCAACAATATCATCCTTGTAAAAAGTAATCCCCCCCCCGTAGTCTGCCAATCGACTAAAGTTTAATCGATAATTAGATTCAGCTACTTCAACTCATAGCTCTATGTTTGTACTGTAAAAAAAAATTAAAAACATACCTTAAAAAAATCAAAATAGCAAAAATTGAGTGCAGCCAGTACTAGTATGGAGAGAAAAGTCAAAATAAAGCAGCCAGCAAGTGTTCTATGTGTTTGGGAACTGCTGCAAAAAGGTTTCCAGCAAGTGTGTTCAAACTTTTGACAAACATTATATATTTAAATACTTCCACATACAGATCAGCATCGGTTCAACCTTAACCTGTAAACAACTTCTACAGAAAATATAAGTGGCATGTAAAACAACATTTCCGTGTGGATTCCGATCCGGATGCCGTGTCAATGCTAAATGAAAGAGATTCAACCTGGATGATTTTTAAATACTTTGCCTTTACAACTACTGTCTTTTTTTACCTGCCTTTATCATTTTTTGAAAGGTGAACGACTAATTGTAGAGGGAGAACAATTTCTGGGAGTTCACACAGATGCGCAGTCCTGTGGAGCATGCTGCCGGCAAGTAGTTTTCATACGGAGCTATTATTTTCCTTTTTCGCGTCATTTGTCCATTTTTGCCATAAAAAGAGCCGTCTCTCTCTCCCTTTCAGCTGAAAGCGATAATTGGTGGAACGCCACATGTGAGGACCCGCAACGCAATAAGCCGCTGTCTTTCTCGCTTTCGGCCAACTTGAAGGAATGACAAACACCTGGTAGGTGCTTTTTGTACCTGCAAAGGGCCCGCGTGAGCCTCCAGGAAGGAGCAAGTCTTTACTCATCTTTCTCCTCTGAACGTCTTATCAGAATGGATGAAAGCTGCCTGGTGGTGGACTGAATAGCAGCATTTAAACTGTACTCGCCCTCTTATTCAAGCGACATTCCAGGCACCCAGCAATAGCACTTGTCACAATATTGTTAAGGTCCCATGACCTTTAAATATGGATCAGAATTTTCCTTTTATGAATTTCTGTTAGTCTGTCTGTCTCTGTCTGCCTGTCTCCCAGCGAGCTTATTTTATCTTATTTCACTTTATTTATGCACTGCCTTCTGAAAACCATTTTGCAGATTATTGATGATGTGCTTCATGAGAGAAATGAACGTGTGCGCAAGCCCTCACACGGGGCTGATGTGACGAAAGTGGGAAAAAAAGTGTCTTCGAGCACCTCAGAGGTGGGATTTAGAACCAGGCGGCAGTGAGGAATACAGCCCCTTTTACAGGTGCTTCCTTTGTTATTCATTTTCTTCAAACAGGCCACTCGTGGGATATGAGCTGTCAGCGTCACTGTGGGTTGGGGAGTGTCGCTTTAGGATCCTATGGAACATCTAGACTGTCATGAATCCCCCCCCGAACACAAAACAAAAAAAATCTGCTTGGAATGGAGACTATTGTCCCTATTGCTCCTCCAGTGCATTAAATTCATTACTGTTGATTTCACAGTTTCATTGGTTGGCCACCATCCACAGCATAAATTCTACCTCTGTCACCATTACTTTTACTCGCTGGAAAATAACACAGACGTGGCACGAATTAGGTAGGACCAACAGTACTACCCGGAAACTGGGGTTTCACATCCATCAGGAGAGATGAGGCAGAGAATGTGTCCGCGTAACACGTGAGAGTTAGTTTGAGGGTTGATCTGATTTATGGATCTGGAGAATGAAGCAAAAAGAAAAAAAAAGTCAAAAGAGCTGCAAGCACATGTTCTTTATTTATGACCAAAGTAGGTGAAAAACTAGCTTAACCTCTCAAGAAGCATGTGGGATGTGTTAAGAGTTTGCTCTGACCACAAAACAGGAACGGCAACCACGCAGTTTTCTAAGAATAAGCAAGCAGCAGACTTGTGGCCTTTACACATCAAAGTCTGGTGTCCGACTCCCGAGTTAGTCTTCAGTCCGACCGTTTGTTGACTGACAGATAGCCGTGTGACGAGAGAAGAGCTGAAGCTTCTCAGACTGAGACCTGCATCAAAGGAGAAACGTATTATTTAGCAAGCAAGCGAGAGCAGACGTCAAAAAACGGCCTCCAGTGAGAATCCAAACGCCCGACTCTTAAAGATTAATTACAGACGCTGTGCGCATATTTGAAGATGTTTATGCGTATTTTTGTCTTCCAAAAGCGAAGGGTAATCAGATTCGCTGATGAAAAAGTAAACCAATCTGTCCAAAGTGATGCATCAAAACCAAAGCTGATGCAAATTTAAGCCTCGCAGTCTTTACCGTAACATTATGGATTTAAGATTGTATGAAATTATTGCTACATTAGTTTAATATTAACTCAGGAAACGTGTTACCAGACTTTTAAATTTAATACCTGGAAAACAAACTGCTCGTATATATGTCCTCAGATGGAATCAAGGACGTATGATAATAAATATCATATATAGCAAATTACAGCTATGAATTCTTCCAGTGTCTGTGAAACACAGAAAATGTGCAGAAGCATCTACACAAAACATCTATCAATTCCTGCTACTATCAGGTGAACATCCTCCACATAAACCTGGAAAATGACATGCGACATGTAATATGTGAGCGTAAGTAGGTGGACTGATATTTGCTGTTTTTTCTCTTTAATTTGTTTTAAACTTGTTTTTCCTTCATGCTGCAGTTTGTCGCTTCATAGTTGGAGATGCTGGCGCTTTTACCAGCCGTGTCTCCTCAAAAAATTTAATTCGAGCCTAATTTCCCCAAAATCTCACAATTTAACACAATTCACTCCGTTAACAAGTAACAAGATCTGGCATAACAAATAAACCAGGCTTTACAGAAAGATTTACGCTCATTCATTACAAATCACTGCCAATTCATTCGTGAACTGATGAAAAATGCACTAATATAATCTAACATAATAAAATTTACATTCCATCATATCAAGTATTTATGTGCTTCATTTTGAATTTTATCAGACAAATAATAATAAGAAAATCAGTAAAAGCACACATTTTATACAGTGTATCGTGGTCAGTTCAGGTGTCTCTGTCCATAATGCTAGTATGTTTTTTAGATGTACGCATTGCTACTGTGGACACAGAATAGCACAGAAGAATCTATTATAGGCCGGAAAACCAAGAATATCAGCTGAAGCTAAAATAGAGAACCGTTCAATTGCGAATACTTAAAACTTTATCTATCTGCTGACACGGCAAGTCTCCACCTCTTGCGAGGTGATGAAGAAATACGGTTGAGCGTCATAGTTGCTCCTTTGTACGACTGCATTTTTTTAATACATTCTGACGAAATTGCGCTTTTTTCATGGGTAAGAGCATCGGACGCGTTCATGTAATTAACGTTTTAGGCAAAAAAGAAGAAGAAAAAAAGCCGTTCACGTGAAACAGTTTACCCTGTTTACCTCGATAAGCGACGCTTTCAGAGAGCGAGGAGCGCCTTTTGCCCGCCAAAGCCCTGACACGGCATACCTGCAGCCAGATCCCCCTGACTTTACCGAGGCTTTTCAGGCTGAGGTCATTGTCCCTCTGTTCATTAATCCTTTTCTGAAAGCCCTCAGGAAGTTAATACACTTCTGATCTTCTCCTCGTTGGTTTTTTCCCCCCTGGAAACGTCATTCGAGCGACAGAAGTTTATTTATTTATTTTTTTTGTTACGTCCTTCTCCATTACTTATGTCTTCTTATTTTTTCCTAAAACTCATATTCCCCAAAGAGGTTCTATTGTTCACGATTCTCATATTTTATTCCTCGTGCCCCATCTCATCTCCCCATAATCCTTACTAAAGCAAATTGTTCTGAAGTTATTACCGTAATGCAGCAACCAAATGCTTTTGCTATTATATAATGGACATGCTGAAACCATGTAATATGTTAAGGGGGATTATCATCTTCACATTTCTCTCTCATTCCTTCTCCAGCTCATGTTCTTTTCCAGACCTCTATCTATAGGGGGAGCCCCAACTTTACTTTCTTCCCAGGGATTTTTTTCCACCAAGACACTGCTAGAAGCATCTGCTTGCTGTCCTTTACTCGTGTCACAGGTAATGACTGGGTAAGAAAGTTTCTTAATACATCTCTTAATGTCTAATCAGATGAATCCACAAAGGTCGACTTCAATAAGCTTCATGACATTCGGTACTTCACCTTTCTTTTGTTGAACATGAAAAAAAATAAAATAAATAATCACAGCTAAAATTCTTGCCCAGACTCCCCCACCCAAAGATAACATCTGTAAAGCAGCAACACTTTCCCCAGTAACCATTCTCTGTCTACACAGCATATTTGAAATGTTAAGAAGTCGGTTGTTTAGAAAACACCCAGACCGTCTCTCTTTCCACATGCAGATCTGCCTGAAAGTATTAGTACCCTTACACCTTTTCGCAAACACTCATTTCTTCACAAATTAAAAAATATATTTAGTAGCCATCGTTTAACATTTAACATTTAATAGAAGAGAAACATTGCTTTTAATTTATGATTAACATTATTTTAAAGAATAAATCAAACCAAAATGGCATCAACAAAAATACTGGTGCCCTAATACTTGGTGGCTCAGCCTTTGGAGACAAAAACTAGAGTCGAGTGCTTTCTGTAGCTCTGAATGAGATTTCTACGCCTCTCCAGCTAGTTTGGTCCACTATTCTTGAGCAAACTGCTCCAGTTCTCTCATGTTTGATGGATACTTCTCCCAAATGCAAGTTTCAGCTCTTTCCACAGTTCTATGGGATTCAGAACTAGACTCACAGGAGGCCACTTCAGAACAGTCCAGTGTTTTCGTCTCATCCATTCTGGGTGGTTTTTGAGGTTTTGTTTCAGGTCATTATCCTGAATTTCTGATTATTTTCCTGGCCAAGGACCCACGACCTGCGACTGGAACACAGCTTTCTGACACTGGGCTGTACACTTCACTCCAAATTGTCTTGACAGTCTTCTGACTTCATCATGTGCTGCACAGATTCAAGGCACCCCGGGCCAGAGGCAGCAAGGAAACCCCAACAGATCACTGAACCTCCCCCATGTTTCACAGTAGGGATGACGTTATTTTCTTTAAAAGCTTCATTTTGTTTTTTGTCCACAGAGTTNGGAAACCCCAACAGATCACTGAACCTCCCCCATGTTTCACAGTAGGGATGACGTTATTTTCTTTAAAAGCTTCATTTTGTTTTTTGTCCACAGAGTTGGTGTGATT
>UFQX01001832.1:0-11558 GCA_900497675.1 Arapaima gigas
ATGTTTGTCCTAATGTCTGTGTTTGTTTCTCGTACTTCTTAATCTCAGCTACGTATGCCACAAAGGAAAAGGGGAGGTGACTCTGAGTTTGAGCTGAGCTGTAAGGCGGGACGTAGAAAAGGTGACTCCAAACGCAACGTGAATTTCCTTTGAAGGCCGGTGGAAATTTTCTGACGACGAAATGAAGCAGCTTTTCTTTAGAGAGCGACTTTAAGAAACTTGCACACTGTGAGCATAGTCTGTGGTGATGAACCGCCCGGCTCGTGTTTTACACCCTTACTGCATGAACTTCTGCTTTTTCCTCATCTGTTGTAAGTTATAATATTAACGCACTTTTGGTTGTCACCGCACTCTGGTGCAGCAGCATATTTTTTTTTTCTCTCCCAGATCAGACTGGACTCGCATTGACTATGTCAAGCGTCACCAAACTGTCCAGCGCGACAGTTGTAATCTCACCATTCATCATCTCTGACTTTATTAAAAAGACTTCTAAAACCATAACAATAAATAATTAAAACTGTCATGTAAAATTAAAACTCTATTATACAATCCAAGTTAAAACCAGCACATATACACAGTACATGACGGTGTACTCTAAAACAGTTAAAAATATACCCCAAGGCTCAAACTAAAAACTAAAAACTAAAGGAAACTTACCGGCAGACTCCACCACAGAACATGGGCGGTCCCCTGGCCTGTTCCAGCGTGCTGCCAAACACAACCTACCTTTTGCGGGTGCAAACACGTCTTTCCCCTTTCAAATTAATATTATTAACAACAAACACTCAGCAACGTAGATAAAAGACTAACAAACCACCGAGTGAAAAATATAAATAAAAAATATATAAATAAAAAATATACATATAAATCCCAAATTCGTCCCGCAGTTCCCTGTGGCCGGGGAGGAGGTCGACGTGCTCCGTGAAGAAGGCCTCGACTGCTTTGGCAGGGACAAAGGGGTTGAAGATGTGGAACGTAAAAATTTTTTGATCCGTCCACCACAACTGCTCCACCTGATATTTCTTCAATGCCCTTTCCTTCTCCAGCTTACAGCTCTCAACCACCTTCTGGTAAGTTTCTTCTGCAAAGACCGTCAGGTCGACAAAGCGCTGGGGGCCGTTGCGCTGCACGCACACAACGTGTCCTGTGGCCGGGCCCAACACCCTGAAGACAGCCTCCTGGATAAAGCTGGACCGGTCTGGGAAATCCGCCGCCACGTCCATCATCCCGAGTGTCGCCTCGGCCGCCTCCTCCACCGCCGATCCTCTGCCGACCGGCCTCAGTGTCGTAGAACTGCTGCCGACGATCCCTTCTTCGGGCCCCTGCTGCTCCTCTAGGAGAAGGTTCTTCTTGGCAGGAGACCCATGCGATCCCATCTGCCCTCCAGCTGTCGGTGGAGCCTCCACTTAGCCGCCGCGGTCCTCGCCTCTGCAGGAGAAATCTTTGTCCCCACCAAGCTCGCCGTCCTCGAGGCCTTCCTGCTTTCCATTGCCGCTGACGTCGTCGTCCTCCTCCTCCCCGCCAACGTCTTCGTGGATGTACCGGACGTCCTCTGGCGTAGCCT
The DNA here is from genome assembly GCA_900497675.1 of Arapaima gigas. NCBI lineage: Eukaryota > Metazoa > Chordata > Actinopteri > Osteoglossiformes > Osteoglossidae > Arapaima > Arapaima gigas. The sequence continues at coordinate 1,565 of UFQX01001832.1, forward strand.
TTAAAAAGGCTATAAGAGGCCCTAAAACTAAAAGCCTAAATCTAATAAAAAGGTGCTAAAAAATATATAGAACCCGGAGCTGCCCCGTGGCAGCGGCAGTCAAGCCACCTGCTAACCGGACCTTTGGATCCCCTCTACTCCCGCTACAATCTAGTGCTCTCTAGTGGCTAAAACCTGCACTTGCTCTTAGTCAAAAGGCCAAGAAGTGATCTGTCCAAAAAAAATGGAAATCAGTAGACAGACAAGACAGACAAAAAAACAAAAGTAGTGCATAAAGTAACAAAAAAATGAAAACTCAATAAAACAGTACAGGGAATAATGAATGTCTCCATAAACTACAAATTTGTGTGTAACTACATACATTTATGGACAAATTGAAACATTTTTAAAATCCATATAAAATAGATGTACTTAAGCACAAGTGAAAAGCATTTTTTCTCTTGCTTACTATTTATTTGCACTGACACTTCTGCTGGGCCCTAACTGAACCTTCTTTCTGGATCATTATGGTCAGCAAGCAACACTTGGATGACGGGATGGATTTGCTTGTGGGTAAACGTATGTATTTAAACAGGGTTTTACGGTTTGTTTCTCAATACACTGATGACTTTTGTACTTTTTGTTGTTTTTTTCATTTACTTTATTGTTTTCAGAAAAGAACAACTACTTTGACTTGAGCAAAATTGTGTAAATCAGGATCCCATTTCGTTTTATTTTCAACGGGAAAAAAAAAATAATGCATTCCCAGCCTATGTGAAAACCTCAAAGCAATTTTCCCAAATGTCGCTAAAACGCTGTAAGCTTGTAGCCCACGCAGGGCACCAGGCCACACGTCAGCGCAGCATCTCCTCCTGATGTACCACCGCTCGCGTTTACATGCCGTGTTCTGACATGAGCTCCGATTATATTTTCTAAATGTTTCGTTTTTTTAACGTGACACGCAACCTTCATCTTCTCAAAGGCAGTCCACACGCTATCACGCAAAGTTTGCTTTAGGGAATGATTTTTAAAATTATTCTTATTATTTTAAACATAATGTTGCTATCAGTTATTCTATTTTAAAGTTTTACACAAATTTTTCCTTGTGATATGAGGCCTTTTTTAGGGTGACTTTGGAGTAATGTTGAGATCGTCTTGGTACAAATTGGAATTTTCCTTGTACAAATAGTGGGATAACTTTGGCTAAAAACATCTGACAAATGAAATAAATTTAAATGTACTTTAAAAAGAAATGGAAATATTTACACAAGATGATCAAGATGATCGAATCATTCTGAATGGAATTCCTGCAAATTCCTATTCAACTGCAGTAGTGAAGATTGTAGGTGTTTATAGAGCTGGAGCAAAAGCGGGCATCTAGGTGGCCTGACCGCTGCCTCCTCATGGGGGAAATTGTGCCTCCAGGAAGGTTTTGCTTTATTTTGGGTAGCCTGCCAAGCCTAAGGTGCAAGATTTCAGGTGGCTTGACCACCATCTCTGCAGACATCGACAGCTTCCAGGGAAGAACAGCAACCACGATGAGGATGACGAGGATGGCGACTTCATAGATGCAGATACTGAGGAGCATGACCCGCTTCCGCTGGAGGAAGCAGGTAGTGGATGTATTTCCTTAGCAAGTTCCCTTCGGTTGGGAGATCATTCTAAGACTTCTGGGACATCTGGTAGAGAGCGTTGTCTGGATCGAGCAGAACAGGCCATCGTCGTTCTTTGACATTATGCTGACAACAGAGGACATCTACAGAAGAGTATTGGGGATGGGCACAGTGAGTATGCTTTATCCAAAGTTGCTGCCCTATTCTCTTGGACCACTGTGAAGGACCGACAAGAGTCTGGCGACCGTGCGCATCTTTAGCCCCTTCAGGTTGTTGGGTGTTGTGGGAACCTTCTTGGGGAAGATTGACAGTGCTTTCCAGGGTCTGAGGAGCAGCAAGAGCTACTGGGAATCTGACATGGACGTTTACTTTCCCTCGTCCGTTGGCATCCTGACCCGGCAGGTTTGAGAGGTTGTGCCCCCTGGCATTCTTCGACTTAGGTTAGGCGAACGACTGCCTGTTTTACCCAAGACGGCCTCCTTCCTCCCACTTGTGTTTTGGCTTGGGACAGACCAGCAGGATGTGTGGGCACATGAAGTGCCAGCGATCCCTAGAAAAGGTCCACTTGGACTGCACAGGGCCTCGCAGCTGTGTCTGATACAGGGAGAGGGCCTTCTGCCCCCTGCGGAAGCTGACTGTTGTGGAGACGGTGCAGATCGGTATGACAACGATGGAGGTCAACAATCGTCTGGTGGTGTGGCAAGGGGGCGGCCAGGGCCGGCAGAGGGGACCTAAGGTAAAGGACAGGTTGCCGTTAGCCAGGACTGATGAGGGATCTCCAGCTGGCACTTCTGCTGGGGTCCAGGCTAATGAGGACTCTCAGTGTCTTGGTCACAGGGACAATGCACAGGACTTTGCTTTGGTAACTAGGAAGAAGAGGCACAGGAGGGCAGCTGGGGCCTTTTCTGGTGCTCCACTGGGGGAGTTGATGGCGACCAGAACCCCCCAGAAAGGCTCAGGGGCTGACCCCTCCTCCACGATTTTACGAGAACATTCCCGACTCTTGTGATTGATTCAGGTTGGGTCACCTAGGGGCGTAGTTCTTCGGAGCCCCAGGTGACCCAACCTCCCTTACCAGGGAGCCCCACCTGAGGACTAGGTGGAGAAACATTGCTGAATAAATGTTGATTTTATTTTTTTTTTAATTTCATTACCATTTCAAGGCTTTTATTGTTTTAATGGTTGATGGGGTATTTTGCTCTTCTTTGTCTGTGTTTTGATTTGTTCTTCAACTTGGCCGAGCAGCGAAACTGCTGGTAGTTTGGGGAATTTTACTCTATTTACGCGCTATTTTGGTTTTATCTTTACTTATTCAATTAAAAAAACGCATTTTTAAAAAAAGTGTGCTGTGTTTTAATTGTTAAGGTTTTCTGACAGAATTGCGACTTGTGGGTTTTTGTTGTAACAATCATTTGTTGGAGGACACAAATCTGCTTCGGTTTGGAGTAAATAATTCAAATTGATTTTTATGAAGTTGTAAAAAAACCGCATCTGGACGTCAGCTGAATTGAATTGACCAAACGATGGCAACATATGATCACATATACGACTTTGTAGAAGTCTGTGTTTGCCTGTCGGATGAGTTGCGACAACTTTGATGCACCGACTCTGGGACTCAAGTTAAACGGAAGGAAGTTCACTCAAACACTCAAAAGACCTTTAATGTGAAGCTTTATTTGTCACCTTCTTGTTTGCTGTCACACCACCACCCAAACTGTATTTTAAATGAAGCCAAAAAGCGTTGGCTGTTCACACACTTAGCAAGGAAACGCATTTCAAAGCTCTGCTCTACAGTTGAAGTCCCCTCTGTGAAAATGTGGATTAATGTTCTCCCGCTTGAAACGGTTAAAATTTGAGCTACACAATAAAGCAAAACAAATCGGGGATGTACGGACCCTTGTGGAACTTGCTAGACACTTCTGTATGACCTGTGATGCATTGTGACCGTCAGGCCCTCCCCGGAGATGTAGATGGAGGTTCTGCATCTCTCCGTGTTCCTGCACGCATACGCTGTTGCGACCGGTGTAAAGAACCACATTTCTCCACACATGAAGCTGATTTCGAGTGTCGTATTCTGTACTCGCTGCTTATGGACAGGAGTAAGTTAGAAAAGCGCATCTGTTGACCCTACAGCACAAGAAATGTGGTTCAAGATAAGATATAAATTGTGTAAGAGTCATTTTTTGGGGCAAAAAAGAGATAATGATTAATGATGAAGAGTTCAGGTCAGTTCAAATCAGCAGTTGTGACATTTAAGGCTCAGCATAATTTTATCGCAGGATACACGCCATCTTATCCTGTAGACGCATAATAATAAAATAATGTCTATAGGTTTGTGGAAAATATTGCAAAACTGTGTAAAAGAGCAAACGTAAACAACTGTTATATATACTTTATCCTACATTGTTTGTGGTTAATTTTCAAGCTAAATGGATCAGGGTCTGGCGAATTCGGGCTCACGTTTGTTGGGGCGGCAACGCCTGCGGATGTAGGGCTCATGTTTGTTGGGGCGGCAATGCCTGCGGATGTAGGGCTCATGTTTGTTGGGGCGGCAACGCCTGCGGATGTAGGGCTCATGTTTGTTGGGGCGGCAACGCCTGGGGGTTGTGGTCATAGGCTTGGAAGGGGTAAGACTTGTGGTATTTGTAGCTGTGTTGGGTTTAGTTGTGGTTGGTGCAGCTGTGGTTATGGTTGTGGTTGGTTCAGTAGTTGTGGTTGGTGCAGTTGTGGTCGTGGTCGGTTCAGCTGTGGTTGTGGTTGGTTCAACTGTGGTTGTTGTTGCTTCAGTTGTTGTTGTGGTTGGTGCAGCTGTGGTTGTGGTTGGTTCAACTGTGGTTGTTGTTGCTTCAGTTGTTGTTGTTGGTGCAGCTGTGGTCGTCGTCGCTTCAGTTGTTGTGGTTGGTGATGCTGTGGTTGTGGTTGGTGCAGCTGTGGTTGTGGTCGGTTCAACTGTGGTTGTTGTTGCTTCAGTTGTTGTTGTGGTTGGTGCAGCTGTGGTTGTTGTGGGTGAAGCTGTGGTTGTGATTGGTCCAGAAGTGGTTGTGGTTGGTTCAGTTGCTGTTGTGGTCGGTTCAGTTGGGCTTTGAGTCGTGGTTACAGGTGCTGAAGCAGTGGTGGGGGGTTCCGATATTTCTGTTTGGAAACAAGGCAGGGGGTCAGTGAAGATCACCGTTAACATGAGACACACAGTCACATCTCACACTGTACAGTAAACATTTTGCTCCGTGTCTTTAAATAACCCTCACAAAAATAACAGCAGTTGCAGAGACACCATGTTTTACCCCAGCAAAACCGTGCTAATTCTGCATCACAATCCTTCCTTTGTCTCTCCATGACGCAATAAACGGACCATTTGTGTGAGAATGGAGTGGAGCGGAGAATGATGACGTTCACACTCGGTGAACAAACACTGAGCAGTAAGAGACAGTCAGAGCTGGAAAAGACTCACTGGCAACGATGCTGGAGGTGTTAATGTTTAGTGCGAGTGTTATGTTGGTGGCGTCAATCAGGGTTTGCGTCACGTTGTCCACACTGGGGAATGCAGATTCATTGCTGAACACCAGCTTGGTGTCCACACCTATGGAGCCAGGCCTGGCGAGAGAAACACACACCCCGAGCACCATCACATCTCACCGCTCATTCCCAACATCCCGTTTTCGTTCCTCACGTTTCGCACGTCCTGCGTGCGATAGTATGTTTTAAATACATTGTTTTATATTTGTTACTTTTCACTGACAATAAAAAATGCTGCGATAAAACGTGTCTGAAAAGGACGTTTGCCTGAATGTATCGCAGAGGGGATGTGATTTGGAACAAGTAGCTCAGAGCTGTAAAGAGTGTGAGTGGAGGAAGGAAGGCAGGAAGACTTCTTACCAGAAGTTGAGGATGAAAATCTTGACGAAGTTGACATAAGCCCTGCTGTACACTAGGGACAGCTGGCGAAGCACAACAACACACACGTAAACACACACGTTGACACACACTGAGCGGCACTCGCTGTTCTGGGTTCACATGTTTCTCTGGCTATGAGGTGAAACTGCATTACAGTCAAGCAACTGAGATGGAATTGGATGTAACTGACATGAAACCTCCCTGAAAGACTCGACACTGTGAAGAAGACAGTGACTTGGATTAAAGGTTTGAAGAAGAAAAAACATAAATAATTATTTATTTACCTGGACGGTGATTTCAGCCGAGAGTGAAAGATATTTCTCTGAAGTTTTGTTATACAGCGCTGGATCAAATATGCCTATAATTCTGAAGCTCAAAATCACTGACAGCGTTGGTGCAGCTCTGGTTGTGGTCGGTTCAACTGTGGTTGTTGTTGCTTCAGTTGTTGTGGTCGGTTCAGCTGTGGTTGTGGTTGGTTCAGTTGTTGTGGTTGGTGCAGCTGTGGTTGTGGTCGGTTCAACTGTGGTTGTTGTTGCTTCAGTTGTTGTGGTCGGTTCAGCTGTGGTTGTTGTTGCTTCAGTTGTTGTGGTCGGTTCAGCTGTGGTTGTTGTTGGTTCAGTTGTTGTGGTCGGTTCAGCTGTGGTTGTGGTTGGTTCAGTTGTTGTTGTTGGTGCAGCTGTGGTTGTGGTCGGTTCAGCTGTGGTTGTTGTTGGTTCAGTTGTTGTGGTCAGTTCAGCTGTGGTTGTTGTTGGTTCAGTTGTTGTGGTTGGTGCAGCTGTGGTTGTGGTCAGTTCAGCTGTGGTTGTTGTTGGTTCAGCTGTGGTCGTGGTCGGTTCAGCTGTGGTTGTGGTCGGTTCAGCTGTGGTTGTTGTTGCTTCAGTTGTTGTTGTTGGTGCAGCTGTGGTTGTGGTCGGTTCAGCTGTGGTTGTTGTTGCTTCAGTTGTTGTTGTTGGTGCAGCTGTGGTCGTGGTCGGTTCAGCTGTGGTTGTTGTTGCTTCAGTTGTTGTTGTTGGTGCAGCTGTGGTCGTGGTCGGTTCAGCTGTGGTTGTTGTTGCTTCAGTTGTTGTTGTTGGTGCAGCTGTGGTCGTGGTCGGTTCAGCTGTGGTCGTGGTCGGTTCAACTGTGGTTGTTGTTGCTTTAGTTGTTGGTGCAGCTGTGGTCGTGGTCGGTTCAACTGTGGTTGTGGTCAGTTCAGCTGTGGTTGTTGTTGCTTCAGTTGTTGTTGTGGTTGGTGCAGCTGTGGTCGTCGTCGGTTCAGTTGTGGTTGTTGCTTCAGTTGTTGTGGTTGGTGCAGCTGTGGTTGTGGTCGGTTCAGCTGTGGTTGTTGTTGCTTCAGTTGTTGTGGTTGGTGCAGCTGTGGTTGTGGTCAGTTCAGCTGTGGTTGTTGTTGGTTCAGCTGTTGTTGTGGTCGGTGCAGCTGTGGTTGTGGTCGGTTCAGCTGTGGTTGTTGTTGCTTCAGTTGTTGTTGTGGGTGCAGCTGTGGTTGTGGTTTGTTCAACTGAGGTTGTTGTTGATTCAGTTGTGGTTGTTGTTGGTTCAGCTGTGGTTGTTGTTGGTTCAGCTGTGGTTGTTGTTGCTTCAGTTGTTGTTGTGGTTGGTGCAGCTGTGGTTGTGGTCAGTTCAGTTGTTATGGTTTGTGGATCTGTGGTTGTGGTTGGTTCAGTAGTTGTGGTTGGTGAATCTGTGGTTGTGGTTGGTTCAGTTGTTGTTGTGGTCATTTTAGTTGTGGTTTTAGTGGGTTTTGGTTTTGTTGTGGTGTGTCTAGCTTTAGTTGTGGTTTTCATGGGTTTTGTTGTGGTGTGTCTAGCTTTAGTTGTGGTTTTAATGGGTTTTGGTTTTGTTGTGGTGTGTCTAGCTGTAGTTGTGGTTTTAATGGGTTTTGGTTTTGTTGTGGTGTGTCTAGCTTTAGTTGTGGTTTTTATGGGTTTTGGTTTTGTTGTGGCTTGTCTAGCTTTGGTGGTAGTTGGTGCAGTTGTAGTTTTTATGGGTTTTGTTGTTCTGGTAGTTTGTTTAGCTTTAGTTGTTGTCGGTGCAGCTTTGGTTGCAATCGATGCAGCTCTAGTTGTAGTTGGTGCAGATGTGGTTGTATTTGCGGTTAGAGTTGTAGGTGATACAGCTGTAGTACTTTGAATTGTCACGATCTGCATTCCTGTGAAGAACAACACAGAGATGGTTAACAGTTGTCGCTGAGGTCAGTCGCACACGTTGTGTTCAGTGGTTCAGGTTCCCTTTGGTTCCGCTCAGATTTTTTGTCTTTTGTTATTCACATACCGTCGTCTGACTGATTCTTGCAGTTTCTCACAGCAGGAGTTTGCTAGTGAGAGAAGAGCTGAGGTACGACTGCAGCGCAGCTCTGTGACCGAGTTCAGTGCCGAACTGAAACTNGAACTGAAACTGAACCGCATCTGCTGAGCCACTTCAGAGCTGCCTTTTCAGTCACTGCGCAGAAAAAATCCTCCTGACTTCTAGTTCCAGTTGCTCTTCTGCCTCCCATTCACTTGAAGGACAGTGTGTGCAGTGACCCTTCCTTCCCCCTGTGCTCCTCTGCGTTCACACCTTCTCGTCCCTCACATCCCTCTCACTTTGCATCCGCCTCACAAGCATGTTCTTCCCTCGACACTCATTCTTTACTAAATTCACCTCTTTCAAATGTGCTTTTGTTCCTGGACAGTTTTTACTCTGCCGCGACTGTACTGTTACGTACAGTGTACCAGAGTGCGGTGGCGCAGTGTAACCGAGCTGCCCCGTGGGGGGTGAGCCTGTGTCCTACCGGACCTCGGCCACTGTGCCCTCTACAGGCGGTTACTAGCAGCGCATTCATGATGATATTTCGAGCCCAGTGTGCTGTTGCTGCGTCATCTTCTGCTCTGTGTTTCTTTACAGTCAGCAGCTCTTACCGATCAGAAGAAGGATCACAGTGATCCAGGTCATCGCCGCCATGGCAGGAGCTTCTTGTCACCTGCAAGGGAAAGAGTCTGTGTTTCAAACAGGAGCGCAAACAATTATCAGGCCTCTGTGGTTCAGCACAGACAGGTAGTTGGTGTGGTTTCATGTTTTCCTGCATCCAGGGACCTCAGCCTGAAACCTGTAAGACGCAGTATTTGTTGCTGAAGAACCAACAGAAACAGTAACAAAACATAAGTGATAAATCGACGCTCTTCGTGTGATTTCATGACGATTCCGTCAGACAAGCTGGCTTTGTCAGTGTTCAACCAGCTGCCCTGAACCGAAAAGTCCTGAGATGCGACATAAAAACCCGTCGGTCTGATGTTACTGCAAAGAGCCGTTTCTGTGACACGAAGAACTTGGAATAGAAAGTTAAAGCAAAGTGTTATTGTGAGGAAACACAATTAAAAACATGCTTAGAATTCAGATTATTGTGGCCCCACCTGTTCAAAAAATGTCAGCATGTGACTATCAGAGGTTCCTAACATAACATTTTTAGCAGTTTCCATTTACTCTGCACCTACAAGTTCCTGTGGGACAAAGACAGAGGTGATCCTGCACCACACCTTCGTTCAGGTCCTCGCCGCAGTCGTCTCATTCCTTCGCACAAGTTAGACCTGCTTCACATTGCATATTATTCCAAAAACATTTTCCGCAGATTCTTACACTGAAGCCGAAAACAAGTATGTAAATCGCAGAAGAATTAACTAAATCGGATACAAAACATCACGAAGTGTTTGATCGTGGTTACCAGTGAGCGATATACTGCTTGACTTACAATCGTGATTTGATCTTATATTAGGTTAATAAAAGTGATATAGTTTATAAGGTGTTTAGAATAACTGATATAAAATAATTGCTATTAATCGTGTGGACATTCTTACAAACTAAACTTGATTCTGTCACATTTAGCACGTGCAGAAATAAAAGAAGGGAAAGTAGAAGCATCACCTCAAATTGATTGGCCGGTGCAGCTGGCTAACCCTAACCCTAACCCTAACCCTAACCCTAACCCTAACCCCTAACTTTAACCCATATATTCTAACCCTAACCCTAACCCTAACACTAACCCCTAATCTTAACCCATATATTCTAACCCTAACCCTAACCACTCACAAACTGGACAATAATATAAAGAGAGACTTTCAAACGCAAAGGCCCACAGGGACTGATCCTGGGGGGCCCTGACTCGTAAAGATGACAAGGTGACAGGAGTGCCCTGAAAGGCAAAGAGGTCACCGACAGGGCCCCCGGGAAAGTCATCCGGGGAGTGGCGAGATCCAGCAGCGGACCTGCAGGAGACAGAGAGCGTGAACCCAACCAAATTGCCAGAAGAGCCAACACTGGGATTACAAAGACTTTCCTTACTTGGGCTGTTCCTCTGGAGAAGGAACCTGCACGGTCCGGACAAAATGAATGCTTTAGATCCTAACCCTTATATCCTAACCCTAACCCTAACTCCTAACTTAAACTCTTAACCTTAACATTAACCCTAACCCTTATATCTTAACCACAGACCCTAACCCAAATCCTAAGGTTAACCACAGACCCCAAACCCAAATCCT
>UFQX01001833.1:0-11221 GCA_900497675.1 Arapaima gigas
AACTCTTACATGCAAATTCAGTAAATGTGAACATGAACCTGCAGCGAACTCGTGCGGGGAGACGGCATCTCTGCAGGGGGCTGAGGAAGCGAGACGGCCACCTGTGGAGTTGCTGATCTCCCCGTCTGCGCAGGGCAGGCAGTCGAAGCAGCAGACGGGCTTCCCTTTCTGCAGCGCTCTCCAGGTGCCCGGGGGGCAGGGCTCGCTGCACAGGGACACGGGGACCTGCCGAGAGACCGGACCACACGTCACACCGGAGCCGCAGTTCGAGGAGCCCGGCGGGGCACAGATCGCAGGGAGTCGGGGGCGCTTTTCCACGACAAGGCTGCGCGTCCCAGAACCCGGCCGTCAGGACCCCTCGCTTCTCCGTCCTCCTCCCCCCAGCGGCTTCCTCACAGACTTCAGCTACACCTGTAATTAACCACCAGCCTGACTGCTCAGGTGTGTCTCCTTCACAGCCTCCTTCGTGGCTTTTCTCGGCTTTCGTCTGCAGAGCTCTTCGCCGGGTCCGAAGGGACACACAGTCCGACTCCTACCGTCACTGATTTATCGAGTGAGAAATTCAGGCCCCTTTCCCCCTCAGAGGAAAAGTATTCCCATGTCCCTACAGGTGTGTTCTTACCTCTGTCTGGCCGCCACCCCACTCCACTCTTTTCACATCAAAGTAGAAGGTGTTCCGAGACCCGTCTAAAGCGTCAAACTGGCCCACCTTGACGAACTTCACCGAGCCGTTCGGCCCCCGCTGCCAGTTGATGATGTCATAGGATGGCGTGGAGTCGCCATTCTCATCGAAATGTATCACATCCTCAAAAGGCGTGGTAAAGTTTACCTCACTGAGGTAATGAAGAAGCTTCCAGAGCAGCAGCATCAGACATTGACATGGAATTGGAGACATTTAATGGAGCACTTTACACTTTGCACTCGTGTGTCTTTTCTGAACATTTTGCACTGATGTAACGATACTTTCATTCAGCTTTACATCATATTCGATTGTGAGTAGCAATTGTTTAATACGTTAATGTTCAGTAAAACATGACAAGTGATTCTGATACCCAGCAGCTCTAAGCTCAGAGCATCTTCCAGCCCTTACCTGCCACGGCTGCACCTGAGGGACATCGGGGCACCGCCCTCCCTCAAACGGCCCCTCTCCTGGGCGACAGGTGAGCATGTTCTGCACAGCGGTGGCGACTGCATACACTGCCTTGTACACGCTGTAGGAGACCCTCAGATGCGAGACGTCCGAGTACAGGTTCTCCACCTGGTCCAGCCTCTCGCCTCCCGAGCACCGGGGCTTAGGAGAAACCAAAGCGGTGGGCGTGTCCTCCAGGGAGCACCCAAACACCAGCTCCCAGAACTCTCTGACAAAGGGGTCCGAGGCAGAGGCGTCGGGCCGCAGGCGGGTCAGGAAAGCTTTCAGGCCGAGAATGTCAGCCCTCCGCAGAGCAAAGCCTATAGTGCCGCCGAGGACATCGAGGTTTTTTGGCACAGACAGCGCGGTCGGGGTGACCCAGGCTTCGGTGGCGACCCACTGCTTGTCTGTGATGTTCTGCCTCACCACCTCCCGCAGCAGGATTTGCATGTCAGTCGAGATGGCGAAAGTCACCACCACCCTGGCTGAGGATTCCTTGATGAGGCGTGCGATGTGGGCGAGTTTGGCATCAGAGGCCACTTTGGGGATGANCTGTAACCCAGGCTTCGGTGGCGACCCACTGCTTGTCTGTGATGTTCTGCCTCACCACCTCCCGCAGCAGGGTATGCATGTCAGGAAGAATGGCAAAGGTCACCACCACCCTGGCTGAGGATTCCTTGATGAGGCGTGCGATGTGGGCGAGTTTGGCATCAGAGGCCACTTTGGNGGGTGACCCAGGCTTCGGTGGCGACCCACTGCTTGTCTGTGATGTTCTGCCTCACCACCTCCCGCAGCAGGATTTGCATGTCAGTCGAGATGGCGAAAGTCACCACCACCCTGGCTGAGGATTCCTTGATGAGGCGTGCGATGTGGGCGAGTTTGGCATCAGAGGCCACTTTGGGGATGAACTGTGAGAAGGCAACACACACCTCGTAGCTGCTCAGCTCCCGTAACAGCAGCTGGATGCCAGTCCTGCCGTAGTCGTCGTCCCCGGCAACCACACCCACCCANTGTAACAGCAGCTGGATGCCGGTCCTGCCGTAGTCGTCGTCCCCGGCAACCACACCCACCCAGGTCCAGCCGAGCTGGCGCAGCATGTGAGCCATCGCTCGTGCCTGGAACACATCGCTGGGCACCGTGCGGAAGAAGGTGGGGAACTTCTGGTGGTCGCTGAGACACGCGCAGGNAGTCCTGCCGTAGTCGTCGTCCCCGGCAACCACACCCACCCAGGTCCAGCCAAGCTGGCGCAGCATGTGAGCCATCGCCCGTGCCTGGAACACATCGCTGGGCACCGTGCGGAAGAAGGTGGGGAACTTCTGGTGGTCGCTGAGACACGCGCAGGAAGCAAAATAGCTCACCTGGGAAGCAGAAGCAGTGATCAGTTTAGCATAGCATGTTGTCACTTGCACAGGGAACTAGCTGGCTGAGTGGTGAGAGTCCTTGATCGAAGTCTTTAAATCGAACTGAAATGGTCACATTACTCTGCTGTGTAAATGGGTAAATTAATCTGAAGAAAAGTGTCAGAAAAATTAAGATGTTACTGTGTTTCTATCACAACACATCATTTGTGCACTTGATATAAACTGTAACTGTAAATAAATCATCCAAAAACTCATGGACCTAAGAATAAACAGTAAAAACAAGGGAAATATGTTCTGGTGGCTCCAATGTGTGTTTGGATCAGACACCAAATAAAAGACCATAATTACCGTGGTTAGTGAAGTGAAGGTGATTAGTGGCTCTCACCAGGGGGATGCTGAAGACACCCAGCGTGCGGGCGATGGCGATGGAGCCAGAAGAACGGGCATCGCCCACAATAACCGGCACGAGGGGACGTCCCTGGCATCCGGATCCCGTGGTACCACGACCTCCGCCAACCATTAGGTTCAGCGCGGCACCCAGCGTGGGGCCCTCGGCTAAGCAGCTGTCAGCCACCGCATAGCCCAGCGTGAGGTTGGGCAGCAGCGTCGGGTTACGGTTGATCTCCTCCACCGCGAAGATCATGGTCTGCAGCCAGCGGTAGGAACGCAGGTCAAAGCTGTGGGTCAGAGAAACCAATCATACTCCTTGCTCAGTTTCCCACCGTCAGACTTACAACGGCTGCACAGGCAGGTTAGTGTCCCCCACCCCACACAACACGCCGACACTGTGCTGAAAATCCACCTCTGAGCCGAAGCCGATTCGCACAGACAGGTAAATGAGGTACAACGGGTAGGAAAGGTGGGCACTGACTCGAGGCACGCGGAGGGCGCAGGTCTCTCTGTGAAACGTGTGTCCGGCTCCGGAGCCTGCAGGTGAATGGGGAAGAGCCCCCCGATGACCACGTCACCCGGCTGTTCCAGGACCCCAGAGACGCCGGCCGACAGTAGCCGGCAGGAAGGCTCCTCGAGCCCGTGGACCCCAGCCAGGTACAGGCACAGGAGCCAGAGCCAGCGAGCGGCTCCCATCTCCAGTGGCAGCGGACCGAGGACGGCGGGGGAGGGGTCGCACATCTCCCGCGGAATGTGCCAGCAACTCGGACAGGGGGTCNCCAGAGACGCCGGCCGACAGTAGCCGGCAGGAAGGCTCCTCGAGCCCGTGGACCCCAGCCAGGTACAGGCACAGGAGCCAGAGCCAGCGAGCGGCTCCCATCTCCAGTGGCAGCGGACCGAGGACGGCGGGGGAGGGGTCGCACATCTCCCGCGGAATGTGCCAGCAACTCGGACAGGGGGTCTGCTTATGTAGGGCACCAAGAGCCCCGGGCAAAAAAACAAGCAGGGCAGCGATTAGAGGCCACAGGTAAACGGTGTAATTGAGGAGTCCCTGGTGCAGCTGAGGTATCGGGCTGCGTCTCACACCCTGAGGAAACACCTAAATGCTCTTGTTGTGTCGCCTTATTCATCTGGGGGCCATTTGGACCCGGTGCCTCGACACTTCTCTCCATGTTGATTTGCAGAAGTGCCCCAGCGTGTGAAATGGTCTGTTTGTGTCACCAAAGCACCTGAGGCAGTCAGGTATATGGAACATGACCACATGTAACTGAACCATAAAACCTTTTTCTTCATGCACACAGTCACACACACAGAACTTGTCAGCGAAAGTCATCAGTGGACCTGAAAGGCGTGTCTTTGGACTGTGGGTTGAAANAAAACCTTTTTCTTCATGCACACAGTCACACACACAGAACTTGTCAGCGAAAGTCATCAGTGGATCTGAAAGACGTGTCTTTGGACTGCGGGTTAAAATCCACACACACATTCAATATACATACAATATTCTGTTCCACTTCTTCAAAGCAAGTACTTTCCTCTCTTCTGCTGTCAAGTGTTGTCTCCTAAAATGGACGGAATTCTGTCAGAAAGTGTATGGAAATATGGCACCACAGCTTACTGGGTAAAGGAATGAGTTCTAAGAGTTTTGCTGATAACTGTCTTAGGACTGTGGCCTGAACACAAGTTTTGCAGGGTTGTACAAAGTCATCTTGGCAGATAGTCAGCCACTGGAACCTCTCAGAAACAAGAGGTAGATTCAAATCTACCCCTGGACGTCCAGTACTCAGGGACTCGTGAGGTCACCATAGTAGCTCAGGGTGTACAGAAACTGCAATGTATCCTTTATTCTGGTGTTTATCTAGTGCTGGATTCTAAGTTTGTGTTTGTTAGGCTGTCCTCTGGGACAACACATCAAATTGGAGCCAAAAACAAGTAGAAGGCAGAATTAGCTTATACTGAAGAATGCTTAGAGGAACCTCAAGCAGCCAAGATGGAATTGCTTTAGTGTTAAACCCCCTGTTGAAACACTGATAGAAATGTACAAATTTTAGAAATCTCTTCAGTGACTTAGCTTTTGACCAGATCACCACAAAAAAACATCTGCTTGGGATCAATCTCTACCCCATGTGGTCCAGTAAGAAAACCAGAAATCGATCTCCTGAAATAAAAGCGTTTCACGCACAGCTTATTCTCACCGCCATTACATGCTGTACATGACAGTCAAATAGCCAAGAAAACACAAGAATGTCGTCTAGATAAACCAATACAAAACAGTCTATCGTGTACTTTAGAATCTCACCGACAAATGTTTGGACAGCAGAGGGTGCGTTTGCTAATCCAAATGGTATGACCACATATTCGTAATGTCCCAGAAATATCTTTTTCAGGTTCCTTGTGCTTCCGAGACTAAACTATGTAACATAAGCTAACTTTCAAACCTGTTACAAACCTGTTTGTGCCATAGGCAGTGGGTTAGGATTATAAAAGACTACGATTGGAAAGAGTCCTCTATAATCCACACAGGGCCGCAAGCCACTGTCATAAGAAACATAAGCCTCCTGTTTGGGCAAAGAGAATGGATGCGCCCTTCCTTGTCTAATCCTAACTCTAATCCAAACCTTCATAAGATGTAAAAGGGCACCAAACAGCAGGTCTCCAACAAATAGATTTAAATAATGGGAGCACCATATAACAAAAGAAAACAACCAAACATGGCAGACGCACTACTCCCAACTCTCCTTTCCACAGACCTCAGACCAGCTGCTGATTAACACATGTGGTTGCAGTAGGTCATTGGTCCCCTCACAGGACAAAAAAAATTGTCTTGATGTGGCTTTGTTTCTTCATGGTCTCTATGGACCGCAGAACAATCTGGATGAAATAATCATCTTTGCCGAGGAACGTGATTTCAGCTTACAAGCAGCGCTACTGAACAACAGGCTTACAGCACAATAAGAACAAATGCCGCCTTCATCAGGCCAGGCTTGCATGCCTACAACAGGCAACATCACCAGCATTCGCGTTTAAATTTTATTTACACTGTGTTAACAACCAGCAAATGACCACCTATCCAGACAGGCAAAGAGGAGAAAATCTCCAGGTTGTTTAAAAGACACAGAGTGACTTGAAATAACCTGTTTCCTTGTTCTGCATAAATCTTTAAGGAAAAATCCTAAAAAAGAGAATCGGATCTGAAATGCTGTTGCAGTTGTTTCTGCTAAAAAGACATAATGTTTTTCACACAGGGGGATGTGTTGTACGTTGCTTTCTACAGGAAAATGCTATTCCTTCTGCGCAGGAGGGGCCGTAAGAAGTTGGAAAAAGTTGAGTATGGAGTGTCTTGTTTACAGTCTGAAGACAAAAAACTCCTCCTCCAACCCATATCGCCTGTGTCCTCCAGGGTTGGTTGAGAGGTTGTGACACACACCAGAGGTCCCACCCACAGGGGGCAGTCTGGGCCACAATAGAGCAATTGGGAGCAGCTCACAGGGGACATTGTTCCACCACATGTGACACCAGGCCAAGCGCTACCTCTGCTCAAGAAGGAGCACCATGGGGTAACCTGAACCTGCGGATTCCACTGAGTGACAAGAATCTGAGCTACATGGGCGGGAGGTCAGGATCTGCGGATCCCACATGAGGCGAACGGGGGACGCAGCGGTAGAGAAACGCAGCTGGACCTGTGCTGGTCCACAGACACGTCACCAGCTGCCAGCACAAAGCGGCAAACTTTATTTTCACGTTTATATGTGTAAAACAAAGTGACAGAAAGGCTGGTAGTCAAACATTTGGAAATCAGAATCTTTGAAGATTTTTACAAGAAACCATAACTAAAAAATTTTTTTCTAAATACTTCCTGATTATGAAAAATATAAATTTACTCAGAAACTTGTCAGCTTCACATGGTTACAGACACGAGTTTGAGCTCAGTGTATCTTACATCTTTATATTCACACACCAACACGGTATTTTTAGTAAACATCATATTTAAACAATAACAAGATGTCTTTTATTTAGCCATCAGACTTTTCTTTGTGTTTTTCTCTGGTTTCAGCAGAATTATGAAACATTTGGGGGCAAAGATGCACAAAAGAAGTCCGTAGCTGGAGGCCAGGATGGCGAAGATCTCCACAGCTACCGTGTACTTCCCCGGGGAGCTGACGTAGGCGGGTACAAAGGTGATCCACACGGCACAGAAGATGAGCATGCTGAAGGTGATGAACTTGGCCTCGTTGAAGCTGTCGGGCAGATTTCTGNGGGGCAAAGATGCACAAAAGAAGTCCGTAGCTGGAGGCCAGGATGGCGAAGATCTCCACAGCTACCGTGTACTTCCCCGGGGAGCTGACGTAGGCGGGTACAAAGGTGATCCACACGGCACAGAAGATGAGCATGCTGAAGGTGATGAACTTGGCCTCGTTGAAGCTGTCGGGCAGATTTCTGGCCAGGAAGGCTAGGAGGAAGCAGACGGCGGCCAGCAGGCCGATGTAGCCGAACACGCAGCCGAATCCGGCCACCGAGCCCACGGCGCATTCCAGCACCACCTTGGCCCTTGGACCCGTGTTCTCCGTGGGAAAGGGTGGAGCCGCCGCCAACCACAGACCGCAGATGAGCACCTGCACAAGGATGCAGACGGACAGGCCCAGACGCTGCTGCCGAAGGCCGAAAAAGCGCATGACGTTGGAGCCGGGCAGCGTGGCGCGGAAGGCCACCAGCACCACCACTGTCTTGCACAGCACACAGGAGATGCAGAGCACAAAGCTGATCCCGAAGAGGGTGTGACGCAGCCGGCAGGACCAGACCGAGGGCCGCCCCACGAAGGCCAGCGCGCACAGGAAGCAGAGTGCCAGCGCCAGCAGCAGCAGGAAGCTCAGCTCCGAGTTGTTGGCGCGCACCAGCGGCGTGTGCCGGCGGCGGAAGAACACGGCCATGACGGCGACCGTAAGCGCCGCCCCGGACAGCGACAGAAGGGTCAGGACGATGCCCAGCGTCTCCCCGAGCGACAGGAACTCCACCTCCTTCATCACGCACTCCGTCCTCTGGGCGTTGGGCCAGAACCGCTCGGGGCATTTGGTGCACTCCGTTGAACCTTAAACGCACCACCGCAACGTCTCACAACTCTTACATGCAAATTCAGTAAATGTGAACATGAACCTGCAGCGAACTCGTGCGGGGAGACTGGCACGGGCATCTCTGCAGGGGGCTGAGGAAGCGAGACGGCCACCTGAGGAGTTGCTGATCTCCCCGTCTGCGCAGGGCAGGCAGTCGAAGCAGCAGACGGGCTTCCCTTTCTGCAGCGCTCTCCAGGTGCCCGGGGGGCAGGGCTCGCTGCACAGGGACACGGGGACCTGCCGAGAGACCGGACCACACGTCACACCGGAGCCGCAGTTCGAGGAGCCCGGCGGGGCACAGATCGCAAGGAGTCGGGGGCGCTTTTCCACGACAAGGCTGCGCGTCCCAGAACCCGGCCGTCAGGACCCCTCGCTTCTCCGTCCTCCTCCCCCCAGCGGCTTCCTCACAGACTTCAGCTACACCTGTAATTAACCACCAGCCTGACTGCTCAGGTGTGTCTCCTTCACAGTCTGAAGGGACACACAAACTCTCCAACTCCTACTGTCACAGATTTCTCGAGTGTAAAATTTAGCCCCCCCCCCCTTAGAGGAAATGTATTCTGATGCTCCTACAGGTGTGTTCTTACCTCTGTCTGGCCGCCACCCCACTCCACTCTCTTCACATCAAAGTAGAAGGTGCTCTGAAACCCGTCTATAGCATCAAACCTTCCGACTTTGACGAATTCCAGCGAGCCGTTCGGCCCCCGCTGCCAGTTGATGATGTCATAGGATGGCATCGGGTTACAGTTCTCGTCAAAGTGTATCACCTCTTCAAAGGGTGTGCTAAAGTTTTCCTCACTGAGGTAATGAAGAAGCTTCCAGAGCGGCAGCATCAGACATTGACAAGGAATTAAGAGAACAACCTAGGAAACACTGTGTCCATCAGACTGTCTAATAAAAACAACATGACAGAGCAGATATTAACCTGAGCAAGGATTACACTGTTAAGCTTTGAGACAGAAAATGTCACTGACTGGCTAAGAATGAATTGCAGATATTTAGCAGTCTGAAATTTCTAACATTTTGCTCTTATGTTGTGACATTTTCAATCACCTTTAAATCATGTAAATAAAAGAGCAATTAAAATATTTTTCGAATTGATGCATCACTTACATTTTAGTACATGACAAGTGATTCTGATACCCAGCGGCTCTGAGCTCAGAGCATCTTCCAGCCCTTACCTGCCACGGCTGCACCTGAGGGACATCGGGGCACCGCCCTCCCTCAAACGGCCCCTCTCCTGGGCGACAGGTGTACATGTTCTGCACAGCGGTAGCAATGGCGTACACTGATTTGTACACGCTGTAGGAGACTCTGAGCTCCGAGACGTCTGAGTACAGGTTCTCCACCTGGTCCAGCCTCTCGGCTCCCGAGCACCGGGGCTTGGGAGAAACCAAAGCGGTGGGCGTGTCCTCCAGGGAGCACCCAAACACCAGCTCCCAGAACTCTCTGACAAAGGGGTCCGAGGCAGAGGCATCGGGCCGCAGGCGGGTCAGGAAGGGTTTGAGGCTGGGAATGTCGATCTTGCGCATGGAAAAGCCTATGGTGCCACTGAGGATTTTGAGCTTCTCTGGTACAGACAGTGCAGTCGGAGTGACCCAGGCCTCGGTGGTGACCCACTGCTTGTCTGTGATGTTCTGCCTCACTACCTCCCGCAGCAGGGTATGCATGTCAGAAGAGATGGCTAAGGTCACCACCACCCTGGCTGAGGATTCCTTGATGAGGCGCGCGATGTGGGCCATTTTGGCATCAGAGGCCACTTTGGGGATGAACTGTGAGAAGGCAACACACACCTCGTAGCTGCTCAGCTCCCGTAACAGCAGCTGGATGCCGGTCCTGCCGTAGTCGTCGTCCCCGGCAACCATACCCACCCAGGTCCAGCCGAGCTGGCGCAGCATGTGAGCCATCGCCCGTGCCTGGAACACATCGCTGGGTACCGTTTGGACAACTTTGGGGAACTTCTGGTGTTTGCTGAGATAAACACAGGACGCTGAGTAGCTCACCTGGAGAGTGAAACCAGGGATACCTGGCCATCAGCAGGGTGTGTTGGGAAGCACATTTTAACAGAGGGAATCCGGTTAGCGTTGCTGCCCTTAATCAAAGTATTTACCCTGAACTGATACAGTAAAAACAACACTTTTGTGTAAATTGGTAAATTACTTTGGTGGAATAAATTCTCTTTCTGTCACAATGCTTTAGTTTGGTCGCTGCAGTAAACGGGGGAAATAAACAGTTACTAAATCATGGAAGCAAAAAAATGGCAACAAGAAGGGAAAAGTCTCCTGGTGGCTCCATGAAATGTTCTATATAGACTGCAGTAAAGGAAACGTAATTACCGTGGTTAGTGAAGTGAAGGTGATTAGTGGCTCTCACCAGGGGGATGCTGAAGACACCCAGCGTGCGGGCGATGGCGATGGAGCCAGAAGAACGGGCATCGCCCACAATAACCGGTATGTGGGGATGTCCCTGGCATCCGGATCTCGTGGTACTGCGACCCACTCCACCTAATAGGCTCAGAGCGGCCCCCAGCGTGGGGCCCTCAGCCAGGCAGCTGTCAGCCACCGCATAGCCCAGCGTGAAGTTGGGCAGTAGCTTCGGGTCATGGTTGATCTCCTCCACCGCGAAGATCATGGTCTGCAGCCAGCGGTAGGAACGCAGGTCAAAGCTGTGGGTCAGAGAAACCAATCATACTCCTTGCTCAGTTTCCCACCGTCAGACTTACAACTGCTGCACAGGCAGGTTAGTGTCCCCCACCCCACACAACACGCCGACACTGTGCTGAAAGTCCACCTCTGAGCCGAAGCCGATTCGCACAGACAGGTAAATGAGGTACAACGGGTAGGAAAGGTGGGCACTGACTCGAGGCACGCGGAGGGTGCAGGTCTCTCTGTGAAATGCGTGTCCGGCTCCGGAGCCTGCAGGTGAATGGGGAAGAGCCCCCCGATGACCACGTCACCCGGCTGTTCCAGGACCGCAGGGACGCCGGCCGACAGTAGCCGGCAGGAAGGCTCCTCGAGCCCGTGGCCCCCAACCAGGTGCAGGCACAGAAGCCAGAGCCAGCGAGCGGCTCCCATCTCCAGTGGTAGTGGACCGAGGACGGCGGGGGAGGGGTCGCACATCTCCCGCGGAATGTGCCAGCAACTCGGACAGGGGGTCTGCTTATGTAGGGTACCAAGAGCCCCGGGCAAAAAAACAAGCAGGGCAGCGATTAGAGGCCACAGGTAAACGGTGTA
>UFQX01001834.1:0-11025 GCA_900497675.1 Arapaima gigas
CTACGTCAGCTCGCCCGGCAAGTTCACCGTGGCTGTGGAGATCTTTGCCATTTTAGCCTCCAGCTATGGTTTGTTGTTCTGTATTTTTGTTCCTAAATTTTATGTCATCCTTTTAAAACCTGAATTAAACTCAAGAAAAAGACTGATGGGTAAAATGTCCACAAAATCCCTGTAAAAAATTAATTTTTTGGATACATTAAAACAAAGTATTATTTTCTTCAGTTAAGTAATTTGGCACTGCTGTAATACTGAATAGTAATGAAATACAGAAACATGAAATCATCTTTGCCAGAATTTCTTGTTATTTCTTTTTTCTACCTTCTTAGTTGTAGCTAGTTCATATTGTCACAGGGACCACAATTTCTCAACACAAATAATTCAGTCACAGGCACACTGACACAGCTGCACTACATATTGCTTATCAGAATAAGAAACCTTCATGCTGAACAGTCACATGTTTGCCAGGAAAGCGGACAGATGGTCTCCCTCTGTGTTTCCTTGCTCTCTACAGAGGCACTGCTGCTCTGCCCCTGTCCCCATCTGACCACCAGCCTCCCTGGGCTCCTCAGCTTCTGGAAATGGCCCTTCTGGATTTTCATGCTCCACTATCTTTGGAGAAACCAGGTTGTCTCTCCACTGCATTGTCAAAAACAGTGTTAAACAGCAAGACCAACTCCCATTAAAAAGTATGACACTTTTTGCAGTCACAGTGCAGTACAGTAGGTGTGACACGCTACTGGCCGGAAAACTGAATTTTCATTCCATTTTAAAATGTAATCATATATTGCAAGGAGTTATCATATTACAAATGCGCAATAAACTAACAGAATATTAAGTCCTGAATTATATTCTTATTTATCTGTTTTCAAATGTTCCTTTTTTGTTTCACCTCTTCATTTTAAAAAGTAAATGAAAGGCCAACTACCTGCATTTTAAATGCTAATGCGGTAGTGCATTCTGACACAGAAGAAAACATGACCCTGGCCATGAAAGCAGTGCCACCCCCCTGATGACCAAGTGCTGTCTGTGTCACTAGCTGACATGAGGAGGACTTTGCCGAGAGTCAACACACAGAAAGCTTCAGTTCCAGAACGTATTCCCAGTCACCTGCTAAAGGAGTGCGCTAGTGAACTGGCGGACATCCTCACTGACATCTTTAATACCTCCCTGGCTTTGATTTTTTGCTCCCAAGTCCATCATCATCACCCAAGTCACCAAGAAATCACCAGTACTCTGCCTCAGTGACTGCCATTTTGTTACATTCACCTCTGTTATCATGAAGTGCTTTGAGAGATTAGTCATGTCCCACATTAAGATCTGCATCCAACTTTCAACAGTAGACCTGCACCAGTATTCCTCCTGTCTCAATAGGTCCACTGCGGTCACCATCACCACAGAATAAACCAACCGTCGCCATATGTACGTATGTTACAGATATCAAATACAGGTGAAATAATAAAAAGAAACAGTGACCTGCAGCTTGCACACAAAGTGACGGTATTGTTGGGGATGAAATAACGACAAGTCCTCCGTTTGTGTACAACCAGGGCGGGAACGTCCATCTGTTTCCACCGGCGCTCTCAGGGGAACCGGGGCGCCAGGCTCGCGCCGACACGGTCTGCTCGCGCCGACGCCGAGTCCGCCGCGTGCCGTTTGCTCGCGCCTCCGGCTCCCTCGCGAGACGTCTGGCTCAAGTCCGCCAAGCGCCGTCGAAAAAAGGCGACAGTTTTCACCTCTGGAAGCAAAACGTCTCCAAAGCGCTGCAGCTTGAATGGCGTCTCCGTTAAATATGAACAGCAGCAGAGAAAACATCGCACAAGCAGAACTTTAGAATTAGATCCCGTTGAGGATTAAAGATGGCAGTTTTTATTGCTAAATGCAAAACGTATCTAAAACGCCAGGAGTTTACAAATCCCCCCCCTCCAGTCATCCAAAGTGACGTCATCCCAAAATGCGAGAATAAATATTAAACCTCAAAGGGCAATTTGACCGTGACTTACACTTCCACTCCCATCCTCACCAGCTTCTACAGATGTACCACAGAGAACATCCTGACCTCCTGTATCTCTGCTCTGCTCTGACTGGGGAGCTTGGCAGGGGGTAGTGAATATGCTCAGTCCATCACCAGGACCTCACTGCCCACCATCCAGACCACCTACAAAAAGTGGTCTATCATGACAGCTCGTACCATCACCGAGGACCCCTCGCAGCCCTTCCACCATCTTTTTTCTTCACAGCTATCTTAATGATGTTCTGTTCACCGCTTGACTCTTGCTCTGCAGCCTTGGAAACTCTCCTTAACCTCATGCAGAATATCTAACCTCTGCTGGCTCCCTCGGAGCCAGCAAATGATCCCTCCAATTCGCTGTCGCTGGAGTTATGGCCATTGATGGGGGAAAGAGACGACAGATCAATAAACCTTCTTCACATCTTTTCTGCATACATTGCACACAATAAAGAAAGGAGTGCTGGTATAGCACTATAAACTGAAACACACCAACTGTTCATCTATCCAGTATCATTAACCGCTTCATTGTGTTCAGGTTGATGGTGGTCTGGAATCATTGAATGCAGGGCTACCAAACAACCCCGGCTTGGGATGCCAGTCCTTTGCAGGGTGCCCACACACAGATACATTCGCTCCCATTTACAAACTACAGACAATTTGGATGGACCAGTTAACCCAAAAAACATTTCTTGGACTGTGGGAAGACACTGCAGCACCTGAAGGAAACCCACACTGATAAAAGGAAAACATGCAAATTCCACACTGACTGAACTGGATTTGAAGCCATGTCCAAACCGCCAAAGCTGTGAGGTGGCAGCATTACTTGCTGCACTATCATACTGCCCTCACACACCAGAAAAATGCTGAGGAGAACACGAAAGCTACTGAGGCAGGCCGCCATGGTGTTACCATGTGGAATCACAGAAAAGAAATGCGTCATGGTGTCACCACCCTCAGCCTCCAGCCTCGGATCACCTCTGGGAGGTCAGGTCGCTGCCATGCAGTATATAAGTGTGTGTGGCGAGAAGAATGCGGGACCGGAGAAGACTGGCAGAGGGTGCACGATGCTGCTGCCTGCTAATGTGCTTCTTGTTGTGCTCACGAGTGCTGAAGCTCTTTCCTGTCAGCCTCTTGGAGCAGAAGAGCCACCGCACTTCTCAAAGGAAGGCGACATCACAATAGGAGCTATTTTTTCTTTCCACCAAAACCCTGTCAGTGTAGATGCCACTCTTCGAGTGAACCCAGGAAACATCCAATGTGAGGGGTAAGGAAAAATGAAGATGGAAAACTGAATGAATGTGATGAGCATGATATGAATCCTGTATGATCCTCGGAGGTAAAAACAGGACAGTGCAACCTTTTTATAACAAAAAAATTCTCAACATAAAAAGAAATGTTATCTCTTTTTTAAAAACAAAGTTTCAAACTCTTAAATCTTTCTACTTAAGGACTAAAATGAACAGTACATATACCATATATTCAGGAAAAAAAATGTCAGTTTATTTATAATGTGCATTTGTGTATAACCCCAAAGTAGCGTATATTTTGCTTTTTAGCAGTTTTAAGCTACAATGAATAATACAGCTGTCAATTACAGGCAAAATCAAAGTCGGCAGCAGCAGCATGTATGTCAAGAGTTCTTTTGCAGCAGGTTTCTCACAGTAAAAAGACTGACTTTCATGCAGTCTTAAGCATTTCGGGGAAATAGTGCCGAAAAATATTATTTCAGATTTAGCTACCAAATATGAGCGCCACTCATTTGGTTGCCAGCGTTTGAATGAAAATGTGCTAACTCAGCAAATTTGTTTATTTTGACAGACTGGATCTAGGAGAACTGCAGTACGCCCAGACGATGATCTTTGCTATTGAGGAGATAAACAACAGCTCAGACATCCTCCCTGGCGTGACGCTGGGTTACAGGATATATGATTCGTGTCCCAGCATCCCCCTGTCCGTGAAGGCCTCCTTGGCTCTGATGAACAGTGGCAAAGTGTCATCACAAGGCTGCATTACAACCTCCAGCGTTCATGCAGTGATAGGAGAGACCACCTCCACTTCGACCATAGGCATTGCTCGAACTGTGGGACCCTTTCACATACCTGTGGTGAGCGAACAAAAACATTCAGTATTTCCAGTTGGCGACTTCACCTGGATTCTTTGTTGTGATCACTTACGCTCTTTAGTTTGTTAAATCACCTGTCTGTGGGAAGACAGGACGAACGAACAGTGAAAATGTGGGCAAATTTTGAAGTGAGACTGCTGAACATGTAAGAACAGATGAGCTGCCTAACTGTTTCTAAGTTTCTCACAAAAAGTGTCGTTTGCTTGTTTTTTTAGCTCAGCCACTCAGCCACGTGTGCATGTCTTGGAAACAGAAGGGAGTATCCCACCTTCTTCAGGACTATTCCAAATGACTATTACCAGAGCACGGCACTGGCCCAGCTGGTCAAGCACTTTGGTTGGACCTGGGTCGGGGCCATCAGGACTAACAATGACTACGGCAATGACGGCATGGCTACGTTCCTACGAGCAGCTGAGAAAGCGGGAATCTGCATTGAGTATTCGCTGGCAATTTACAGAACCGACCCCAGGCAGAAATTTCTGGAGGCAGTCGACATCATTAAAAGGTCGACTTCGAAAGTCATCGTTGCCTTCGCAGACGGCACAGACCTACAAATTCTTTTCAATGAGCTCTTTCTTCAGAACGTGACAGGTTTCCAGTGGGTGGGCAGTGAAGGCTGGGTAACCTACAGACACATTGCCACCCGGATAAGCTATACGGTGGTGGGAGGTGCTGTGGGCATCGCCGTCCCTAATGCACACTTACCAGGACTGAAGGAGTTCCTCGCAAATGCCCGTCCGTCTAGCGTCCCTGGGAACGCTGGTTTAAGAGAGCTGTGGGAGGGTGTCTTCAACTGCACGCTGGCACCGCGAAGCGAAAGCGGCACGAGAGCCTGTACTGGGGCAGAGTGGCTCGGGGCAGCACAGAGTCGCTTCACGGACGTGTTGGACGCCAGCCTCCTGAACAATGTCTACAAGGCTGTGTATGCTGTTGCCCATGCTCTGCACAACCTCATGACATGCAGGAGTGGTGAAGGACCATTTGAGGACAAAACATGCGCAAACAAGACAAACATTCAGCCGTGGCAGGTAGAAGTAACCTCGTTCTTGAAGACTGCAGATGGCCCAAAAGAAAATGGGCGGCCACATTACATTAAATACTTTTCGTTTCAAACCATTTGTAGGTAGTACATTACTTGACCAAGGTAAACTTCACAACCAAACATGGAGAAAAGGTGTACTTTGATGAGCAGGGTGACCCCGCAGCAAGGTATGCTCTGGTGAACTGGCAGCTTGATGCTGGGGGGGCCATTGTGTTTGAGGCAATTGGGCTGTATGACGCTTCCCTGCCTGAAGGACGGCGGTTTGTCATGAAGGACAACACAAGAGCCACCTGGACAGGAGGTCAGAGTGAGGTAAGGTGAAAAACTGATTTTTTGAATAGTGTATAGATACATTCTTTGTACCACAATAAAATGCAGGTGGAACATACAAACTGAGGCACAGTAGACGAGAAACATTTTTTTGTTGGAAAGAACCAGGAGTTAAACTGTGTGCACTAAACACTGGAGACCGTTCTGCAGGTGCCGAGGTCTGTGTGCAGTGAGAGCTGCCCTCCAGGGACACGCAGAGCTTTGGTGAAAGGAAAGCCCATCTGCTGCTTCGACTGCATTCCCTGCGCAGAGGGAGAATTCAGCAATACAACAAGTGAGACTGTTGTGCTCCTTCTTTACTTACTAATGCTGCACAGGTTCATGTGCTGCCAAAACGGCAAAATTTTGTCAGTTTTGTCTTAGCGCCTCTCACTGAATTCAGTGATGCTTTCCCAAAGTAACAGAACAAGTACAAAAGACTGAAAAGCCAGATTGATTGAAAGCTAATAAGTTTCTCATATTTCTTCCTGCATGACTCAAGCCTAAACAGCATCCTCGTATTTTTAGATGCAGTGACATGTGCCCCATGCCCTCCCGAATACACGACAAATGAAAGAAGAGACCGCTGTAATTTAAAAAGTGTTGAATTCCTGTCCTATGAAGAGCTTATGGGCATTCTACTGGTGACGCTTTCTGTGCTTGGGGGGTGCCTCACTGTTGCAATAGGTGTAATATTCTACTGTTACAGAAGCACCCCCATCGTGAGGGCCAATAACACCGAGCTGAGCTTCCTGCTGCTCTTCTCGCTCACCTTGTGCTTCCTCTGCTCTCTGGCGTTCGTCGGCCGGCCCTCCCAGTGGTCCTGTATGCTGCGTCACACGGTGTTCGGCGTCACCTTTGTGCTCTGCATCTCTTGTGTTCTGGGCAAAACAATAGTGGTGTTAATGGCCTTCAGGGCTACACTTCCAGGCAGCAACGTGATGAAATGGTTCGGACCTCCGCAGCAGAGACTGAGTGTCGTTGCCTTCACTCTCGTACAGGTGCTCATTTGTGTGCTGTGGTTAACATTATCGCCTCCTTTCCCCAACGAGAATACCAAGTACTACAAAGACAAGATCATTCTGGAGTGTGACGNTACAGATAAGATCATTCTGGAGTGTGACGTGGGCTCGGCGGTGGGCTTCTGGGTCGTGTTGGGCTACATCGGCGTCCTCTCTGTCATGTGCTTCGTACTGGCTTTCCTGGCCAGGAAGCTGCCCGATAACTTCAACGAAGCCAAATTCATCACGTTCAGCATGCTCATATTCTGTGCCGTGTGGATCACCTTCATCCCGGCCTACGTCAGCTCCCCCGGCAAGTTCACCGTGGCTGTCGAGATCTTCGCCATCCTGGCATCGAGCTACGGAATGCTGTTCTGCATATTTATTCCAAAATGTTACATTATTTTGCTGAAGCCAGAGAAAAACAGCAAAAAGCATATGATGGGCAAAACGCCATCAAAAGCACTGTAAATAGGTCCCACCAACCTCTGCTTTACCAGTCATTCGGTCAGTACTCACAGAACACGATTTTATTCACTTTATTCATCTTTCATGTTGAATTAATGCAGCTACAAGACATGCAGGTAAAAGAAGGACTTTGTTCTTTTATTTTAACTGGTGATGTTCTTTGCCAAAACTCTGTGTGCTCAGTAAGTTCAAAGACAATATAGTTAAAATATAGGTTTCCATCGTTTTGAACTACTGTAATTGTAAAAACACTTCATCACTTCATCATGTGATAAAAAAATGAATAAATGAATCACCAGGACATGTGCTGTCCTGGCCCTAACACAAAGGAAGACCTTTCTTTGCTATGAGATAAAAGTTGCTGTAATCCAAATAAAAACATATGACAAAATAGTTCAAATTTATATTCCAGACTCACAGTGCGCTGTCCCTGTGTATGCAGAATAAGCCGAAGAGGTAATTCGTAGCCAACGCTACCGCGACAATGTGGTATGGTTCCTGATCCTGTGTGTATCGGCCCCTGGCGCTGGTGCTAGAGGTGGCGCCGCTCAGTTGCTCCACGTGAAGGGCGACACGCGGGAATTTCTTAGGCCGTTGGTGATTCCCTTCCTTGCCACCTCGTGGTGTCGACTGTTTATATTAAATCGGAAAAATCAACTGTATAATCAGGTCTAAGTGTGAGTCAGAACCTGAACCTCACCGTGATGTAGTACTTATCTGGTAAATCCACTAATGCTGGTCCAACTGGTGGCTGTCAATCTATTAATCCATAAATCCCTTGTTCTGCGACCACATTTGCAACCCACTACCAAAGGAAGTCAGATGCATGAAGTGCACAGTTATATAATGCAAAATTGTACACTAAAACACAAAAAAACCAAAATAACATGCAAGGAAAATAAATCAAAGAAGATAGTTGGACACGACGTCAAACCTCAAGGACAATGAGGTATTTTATTATATATAATTTCCAAACTTTTTTGCATCTACTCCAAGTGGTTGCTTGGGGCAGATGTTCAGAAAACGTCACCAAACAAGTCCGCTGGGAAGGCCCCACAGCTATGGGGATTCCTAACGTGGAATGGGCCCCCAGACCGCCCCCTGGAGTGCTATAAAAAGAAACCCTTGGAAGAAACTGCAAGCATAGAGACCTGCAGTTATGTCTTGCAGGATTAAGCAGTGGGTAACACTGCTGCTGGGGGTGACTGTCACCACAGGCAGACTTGCACAGGATTCCCACTGCAGGCTCCAGGGCCAGGCGACCCCCCCTGGCCTGTCCACAGAAGCAGACATAGTCCTCGGCGGCGTGTTCTCCATCCACAGGAGTACGCAGGAGACGATACATTCGTACACCTACAAGCCACAGGCTCCGTCTTGCATCAGGTTTGTGTTCACATAAAAGCAAACATGAGTTGCATAAAAAAGTTGTAAAACTTTAATATACAAGCTGAAATTTTTTTCCCGTTTTTTTTTTTTTTTGGGTTTTGGGGGTTTTTTGGGACTTGACAACTTGAGTTTGCATTTAATGTTAAAATGCTTTGCATGTGTAATCCCGATCATTACAAAAGACATTTTTTTTCCAGCCACAATTTTTTTCAAACGTCTGTGAAAAAGTTTCACACGTTTCTGTTTCTTAGATTGAATTACAGAGAATTCCAGTTTGCCCAGACGATGATCTTTGCCATCGAGGAAATAAACAACAGAACAGACCTACTGCCCAATATCTCCTTGGGTTATAAGATATACGATGCCTGTAGCTCCATTCCGTTGGCCATTCGCTCAGCCATGGCTCTGATGAACGGCTACGAGGAAACCCTGACCGACACGTCCTGCTCCAGACCTGCAACAGTGAAGGCCATCATCGGGGAGTCTGGATCTTCTCCTACAGTTGCTCTCTCATCGGTTGTTGGACCTTTTTCCATTCCTTTGGTGAGTCATTTTTGCTCCCTTTTCTCTCCCCAGGTTAAACTCTAT
This sequence comes from Arapaima gigas, assembly GCA_900497675.1. Classification (NCBI taxonomy): domain Eukaryota; kingdom Metazoa; phylum Chordata; class Actinopteri; order Osteoglossiformes; family Osteoglossidae; genus Arapaima; species Arapaima gigas. The sequence goes on from UFQX01001834.1 coordinate 8,925, forward strand.
TACAGCAAGTAAACAGTTAACGCAAAACTAAAACATACAACAAATCCATCACTGTTTTTTTTCTCAGAATTTCAGGGTAATAATCCCCTTCTCTCTGTTTAACTGTACAGATCAGCCACTTTGCCACCTGTGCGTGTCTGAGTGACAGAAAGAAGTTCCCCTCCTTCTTCCGGACCATTCCTAGCGACTACTACCAGAGCAGAGCCCTGGCCCAGCTGGTAAAGCACTTTGGATGGGCCTGGGTCGGCGCTGTCAGGAGCGACAGTGACTACGGTAACGGTGGGATGGCGACCTTTGTGGCAGCAGCCAAGCAGGAGGGCATCTGCATCGAGTATTCAGTGTCTGTGTACAGAACAGACCCCAGGGAGAAAATACGAAAGGCTGCTGAAGCAATTACACAAGGCACAGCAAAGGTGCTGGTGGCTTTTGTGGCTCTGGGAGACATCATCCCGCTGCTTCAGGAGCTCGCACTGCTGAACCTAACTGGGCTCCAGTGGGTGGGCACCGAGTCATGGATCACTGCCACAAGCCTGGCAGAGACCCCCGAGTACAGGTTCCTCACAGGGGCGATTGGATTTGCGCTTGAGAGGTGGAATGTGGATGGACTGAAGGAGTTTCTGATAAATGTGCGCCCAACACCAGCCCCAGGTAACAGTCTTATGAAGGAATTCTGGGAAACAGCCTTTGGCTGCTCTTTTGAGCAAAACAGTGCAGAAGAGGGGACAGCTCGGTGCACCGGCTCAGAGAGCTTGCGTGAGCTCAAAAATGCTTATACTGACTTCACTGATCTTCGAATCTCCACCAGAGTGTACACAGCAGTTCATGCTGTTGCCCACTTTCTACACAACCTCTTGGAGGACCATACGAGTTCCTCTGCATCCAACAGCACCGCTGGGCTGGAAATCAGTCCGCAGCTGGTAAAAACCACATCACAGCTGGAGGAATATATCTTTTATAACTAAAAAAAACCTCATTCATTTTTAGTATTACATGTATGAAATAAACTATTTCAATTATATGCAGGTCCTCAACTACCTAAGAAATGTAAACTTCACAATAAAAAGTGGAGAGAAGGTGTCCTTCGACGCGAACGGAGATCCAGTAGCGAGATACGAGCTGGTAAACTGGCAACCTGCTCCTGGGGGGACCCTGCAGTTTCAGCCAGTCGGACTATATGACGCCTCATTACCTCCACAGGACCGGTTTGTTATGGACCAAGGAAATATTTTTTGGGCCGGCGGGCAATCTCAGGTGGGAGACGACTTTAGCCAAATAATGATAATGTTGTATCCATTCCACGCATCCTCCCTGGCTCAAACTAGAACAAAACACAGCGTAGCACAGAATAGCTTAATAACAAATAAACAAACTGCAGCTAAAACACAGCATAATATACAAAAGTGGTTTAAAAGACCCCACCCAAAGTGTCAGAAATTCCCAACAAAAAAATTCTTCAGCAAAGTAATAATATGTATAATAAAAATACAAAAATATAAGCATTAACCATGTCTCCCATGCAGAAGCCCACGTCGGTGTGCAGTGAGAGCTGTCCCCCGGGCACTCGCAAGGCCGTGCAGCGAGGAAAGCCTGTCTGCTGCTATGACTGTGTGCCCTGTGCTGAGGGAGAGATCAGCAACAAGACAGGTAACTCGGGGGCCTTTAGTAGGACAAACCGACATGTTGAGGATGTTATGAAAACACTGATTTAGTATTTATACANTCGGGGGCCTTTAGTAGGACAAACCGACATGTTGAGGATGTTATGAAAACACTGATTTAGTATTTATACAATTGCTACATCGTTCTTCCATCGTATCACTTCCAGTTCAACTTTCTGAACAATTACTTCTAAAGCGCAGGCATCTCTCCTAATCACACGATTTGTAATTGTCTTACAGATTCTAATGACTGCTCTCACTGTCCTGAGGAATACTGGTCAAATGCCCTCAGAAATAAATGTGTAATAAAAGAAACTGAATTCCTGTCCTATGAAGAAATTATGGGAATAGTGCTGGTTGTTTTCTCAGTGTTTGGTGCATCTCTCACCATGTTGGTTGCTGTGGTGTTTTTCATCCACAAAGACACCCCCATCGTGAGGGCC
>UFQX01001835.1:0-10536 GCA_900497675.1 Arapaima gigas
TGGCCCCAAAGGTCCCCCCATCCCTCCTCCTACTATCTTCTCCGTGGTTCCGTACCCTGAGAAACGGCCCGTTCTCAGTGACCAACAGATGACAAGTTGCTTTATGTTCATGGTACCATCAGCAACAGAGGACCTTTCAGAGGGGCTAAAGGAAGCAGACATAGATGCTCTGGGCTCTACGTCTTTCCAAGTCTCTCAATCCAAGCTACAAAAGGTTAATGTAGAATTGTGTACTTTGTAAATGTAGCAGATAAAAGGTTTGGGGTGTAAAATGCATAGGATCTCCTCTAGTTGTGTGTATGACTGTTATTTGTGTTTGGAATTCATTTTTATTTAGAAAAAGTTGATGAAACAAATATTAATAACTGAAGGAGGTCCTCTGAACAGGAGGAGCTAGTTACCCACACCAAAGGCCGGGGGAAGAAAGTTGATGCAGGGAAGGACAGCCAGAAGGAGAAGCGGAAAACAGGCAAAAGAGGAAAAAAAGGCACAGAGTCACCGCCACTCAGCACCGTGACCGCCATGTCTGATGCAGAGGCCCAGCTAGAGCGGAGCCAGAAGTGAGAGCCTTGTTTGTTACGGTTTTTCATAGTAATATAGCAGGCAGGATGCCAAGGGTCAGGGGTTTACAAATATACACATCGACAAAACCATACCTGAAACTAAGACCTCAGTTTGAATAGGTTTAATGGTGAACTATTCAGAATGCTGAGGATCACCTGCTTTTACAGCTGCACAAATAAAGAAATATAGAAGTATAATCTGTATCTATTCAGATTTATTCAATGCTGTGAAAACCTATTAGCCTCTTACCAATTATTTCCATTTTTGCAGCTTTCACTGGATCTTATAGCCAGTTTTATTGATATGCAAAGAGAGAGACAAAGTGACATCAGTATTATACCGGTATTATATTTATTTAATGAAATAGTTGTGGAAGGTAATGAAAAGTGCAGTCACTGGTATGAAAAAGTCATTCATCTATTCCTCCTCACAACGGTTAGACAGAACTGTTTACAAACATACAGCAGCAGTGCCTTATGGGAGAGCCATGGCCCCCCCCTGTTGTTGCTAAAAATCTAGTCATACTGATGGAAACTGTTGGAGGAATTTGGGTGAGTCAACACTTCTATCAAAACTTTTTTTACAGTTCAGGGTCCTTGCACACAGCATGCTGGGAGAAAGCTTCACCATCTTCAGTAAATTCAGCGCTTTTGCGGCCGTCAGAAGAATGTTTTTGAGAAGATGGAAAGATAGCAGGAACACGGGAGTCATTTAGCAATTGCATTAAGTCCAAATGAGTCATCTTATTTCCAGGCATGTTACCATGGGGTTTTATTGTATTTAAAAATAATATTGATAGTTCTGCCCCAAATCAGGTCCAACTCTATTCACAAAATAGTTACTCTGAATAGGCTGAATAATATTAGGGGAAGTTACTTTTTCACACCAATGACTGCATGTTTTTTTTATCTTCCAACCCAAGGAAATGGCATAAAAGCAATACTGGTGTCAGTTTTATATATCGTGCTCCATTCATCTACTGTTAGAACTGACTAAAACATCTGATCAAATTTTAAAGGTTTAAAAGCTTCAAAGTTGAGCAAATTTGAAAGGGAACAGTTACTTTTCTGTAGTAAGTCTTCTGAAATGTAAGTATGAGGCAGTGGGTAATGCCGTGGTTACGGCTGCCACCTTGCAGTTGAAGGTCCCAGGTTCGATTTGTTTGTCTGCAGTAACATTTACAAAGGAACTTACCCTGAATTGCTCCAAAAGACTTAACAAATGAACATAAATGGGTAATGAGTATAACAGGCAGGCAGCTTAAAATACAAACTTAACTACATGTATTTCTTTGATAAAAACATCAGCTAAATGTATAAACGGGTAATTCTAATGTATCGGGTTCAGTAACTTTTACATGCAGAACTTTTACAGAATATAACCAGAGAGGAGAGGTGTTTTTGTATGGATTAATGGTTTGATGTTGCTGTCTGCAGCCTTTCGCTGGCATTCATTTTTGAGGCCTGTGTCCCTTACAGACTGACCACTTTCCGCTGGATTGTCCCTCCTAACGGCCAGGTAACTCTTAAGATCTGGTTCCACTCGCTCTTGCTGGGCAATTTTGAACAGACTTTCAATTTTGAGGTGATGGACACAAAGAGGCCCTACCAACTGGTCTGCAAGGGGGTCTGTACCTATCCATCAATTAGCCAGGACTACAAGTGAGTATTACCCTCACTTAGGGCCATCTTTCAACCAGCTTCTTAGTCACAGCAAAATGGTGCAAAAAGCTGACAGCCCTCTTACTCTGTGTTACAGGACCATGTTTGCACATTGTCACAAGACCTTTTTGCCCGAAAACAGCCCCCCAAAGACCTATATTATCCGCTCTGGTGTGTATGATTTCGGGCCGCTGCTTTGCGGGAAAAACCGAGACAGGTAATGTGATGCCAGAATGAGTTCACTGTACACTGGCTGTTTATCTGATGTATGTCTATATTATGTTCTTGGATACACAGAAGATTCCCAAAGTTCTTGAACATTCAGAAAGTCAAAACTGACTGGAATCCAAAAATTCCGTCAAAACTTTGACCCATTGGAGCATCTCAAATGAAAATTTAGTCTTACTTCTGCTAGTGTCCAGATAACCTGATCTTTACTTAAGGTGTGTGCAGAGATGAGAAGGCCAACAGAGTTTTTAATATAACCTGTGATAGATGGAGGTGGCTCACCCAATAGTCATTTTGTCTTGTTTACTATGTGTGGTATAGGTACAAGGAGAGGAAGTACCCGGAAAATGGGGTGGCATTAGTCATTCACAACAATTCCCCTATGGATGCTGAAGTCCACTTCTGCTTCAAGAATGACACCAAGGCCATGACCTTCATGCTGGACCCGTCCACCATGACCCTCAAGCCAAATGAGAGACAGGTGCTGATGTTTAACAGAATCAGTGCAAAGTTCTGGAAATGGTTGATTCACACAAGTGTTTATATTAAGATGTAATGACTGCTGAACTTCTAATACACCCTTTATGTTGTACTTCCAGCATTACAGACAAAAGTGATACCAATTTACACCATTATTACTCTGCGCTTATTTACATAATTTTTCATTTTAATTTAGTTTGAACAACTACTTTAATACCCAAAATAAAACAAATAAGACTTGTGCACAGTTGACATTCTGCAGCTTTCTGGTAGGTGCATAGTTTCCTTGCATAAATTGCATTTCTACAATGGGTTCAGCAACATGGAGTGCTGACCTAAGATGCTTTGTTCACACATGGTTAATTCTCATTACTTATTCTCCTGGGTCCCTGACCATTACTTTCTCCTACCTTTTGGTTTGAGGTGCATCAGTTAATGGAATCCATTGCTTTTTTTCCCTGCCAGGAGCTGACTGTGTGGGCATATCCCACCACCCCCGGGCTAGTTGAGGATAGCGTGATCTGTTGTGTGAAAGAGAACCCTGAGCCCATAGTTATCCGCTTCTCCTGCCAGGGGGTCCGCCCTGAACTGGATTTGGATCGCAAGCAGCTGCACTTTGACAAAGTCCTGCTCAACAGGTCTGACTGATACCTCACTGAACAGTTCCACTAGCACAAGTCTACTATTACCTTAGTTTTCTTAATACTTAGTAACTATGTGGTCTGAACTGATGTGTAAAGTAACTGTTTTTTCTTAGTCTTGCAAATTCTCAGTTTACATGTTCATATGATACTTAGATACTGAGTAATACATTTATGAAACTATTTGTGTCAAAAATTCTTTTTGAATTACCCTGTACATGTTATGTCATATTTAATGGGACAGTTGTCATTAATTTTTTGGACAGGTTTTACTTTTTAACCCCTACCTTATCCTTTAAATACTATTTCTGTCGCCCTGCTCCTCCTCTTTGTTCACATTTTTGTTCGCTCACCTTCTACTCTCCTTGAATTTATCTTCTTTTGTTTATAATCTACATCACTCCTCCCACATTTTAGGCGGCTCACTAAGAGTGTGTGCCTGCGGAACAACACCCTGCTGCCAGTGGCATGGAGAGTGAGCTTGCTAGATTCACTGGGGGAAGAGTTCAGTGTTTCCCAGGACCAAGGGGTGATCCCACCCCAGTCAGAGTACAATTTACAAGTGCACTTTCGTGCCGCCCGGCCTGTAATAATGAAGAAGGCCATTCGCGTGGAGGTAAAGGACTGGAGACAACACCATACATGCCGGAATGGTTATTATGTAGTCCATCCTTCACAAAGCAACAAGAATGAATGATAAAAGAACATCTAAATCTAAAAATACATTGCATATGTGACAAAACAAAGGAAATGAGCAATTGTTATTGCTGCGTGATATTTAATCTCTTTCTGCATGTCTGCATCAGGTGCTGGATTCGGAGAACATCCTGGGCATTGTCCACACAGAGAATATTCAGATCCTGGCTGAGGCTTATGATGTGGCTTTCGACATTACCTTCCCCAAGGGATCCAACCTGAGCGCTCAGAGTAACGCATTTCCGAAACTCATCTTTAATTTTTACATTACTAGAAACGTTCTCTCTATATGTTGATTTTTAATGTCCATTCAGCCCATAATAGATGCTATTTCCACAGTCTGTGGCTAAAAGATGACCATGTAATTTCTTTCATCGACATCAAATGAGCCACTGGGAGACGGTGTTGATGTCCCTGAGTAGTCTTGACTGACAGTGTGGTTCATCTGCAGAATCTGATGGTGCACTTGACTTTGGAACAGTAAAGGTCTCAGAAGAAGTGAAGCTTTCACTGACCCTGAAAAATAAAGGAAAATATGAAGTAGTTTTCAAGTGAGTTTCTGTTCCATTACCTGAAAGGCAATATAATGTCAAAGGAAGCAATAAGAACTGGAATGGGAGTTACATAATTGCTGAACAGCCAGTAGAGATTCGTGAGGATTTTCAACCTGTTTTAACCTGTCTCATGTTCAAAGCAAAGAAAACAGCATTCTACAGGTTGAAAGCATTTTCTGTTATCTCAGTCACGCTGTTGTTGGGGTTCTGACTGTATCAAAACTCTGTTTTGCTATTGTATCATGTTATTGTTTCCTTCTGTTTCCTGTTTCAGGTTTGTCCTGGACAGAGTAGATGAGACCATGCCTGATCTAAGCTCCCTTTTCACGATCATGCCTCCGAAAGGCTCACTCTTCCCCAACGACCGTCCCACCAGTGTGCACTTTGTCTTCCACCATGAGAAGGAAGTCTTCATCAAAGAGCAGCCAATCATACTGCTCCAGGTCAGGAGGCTCCAGTCACCCTCCATTTCTGCCAGTATCCAAAATCCCTTGAATTTCATTAATTTGCAGAAACTTTTACAATTGCTGTAGATGCAGAAATGCCAACCCATGCATGAATTATTCTCTGCCTATGTGCCTTCTGAACTGTGCGTTTTTGCATTCGTGACACAGTTTATAACAGTTTGTAACTGTGAAGGAGTCTTGGAGATTGCATTTTAAGTAATATCATTCATGGTTATATCGACACTGTGTACTGCGATGTCATTTTAGGAAGTCTGTACAGTTGGTTATAAATCATGCTCACCTCCCATTCAGGTGATTGAACCAAATATCACAGCTGGGGGCGAGATCATCGGCCTCATGCCCATCAAAGTATCTGTTCAGTCCCTTTTCGCTAAGTACAGCATCCTGCCGTCCACCGATATCAACTTTGGCCCACTAGTCTACGGGAGCCGCAAGTCTTACAACTTCACCATAGAGAACTGCGGAGAATTTGAGATGCGTTTCAACATTTCCAGGATGTCCAAAGATCTGCCACCGTCTGGCCAAAGGAAAAGGTACAATCTGCTGGGTGTTCGGATTTCCTCACTGACCATAACTGCTGTACGGTGCCTATGTTCTCTACCGGTTGGTCAACCCAGTTAGCTTGCAGCCTTGAACCAAAACCTAATCTACTAATTGGAAAAGATCTGGCTCTCTGGCTCTAGTACGGCCTGTGTTCTGTATCTCACTTGAACATACTGTTGCTGCACCCACATGAATGCTCAGGACTCTTCTTCAATTCTCTCTCTCTCTTGTTCACTAATAGTGGTGTGGCAGTCAAACGCACCCGCTCACGGGAGAGCCACTCAGCCAAGACCACCGCTGGCAGTAAAATACATCGTACAGAGTCCATACAGAAGGATGTGGGCCAGCCCACCCAGGTAAGGGAGGTTCAGGGCAATCACAAGGCAGAATATTTTGAGCCTCCACCCACTGAAAAGTTAAATGTCATAGGTCACAGCCATCCACATGTTAAAAATAATTGTTCACAATCTGTAGAACCTGTACATTCCTTTTGGATGAACACACATCATAAATGTTGTAACCCTTAACGTTGCTATCTTCATATTCTGTTACTATGGCCCCTAGGCTCGCCTCACCATGGGTGTGTTCTCCATGTGCCCTGCATCTGGCATCCTGGTCCCTGGTGCCCACCAGGTTGTCACTGTGGAATGTGCAGCTGATCAGGTGGGCAGCTGGGAGGAGTCTCTGGCAGTGGACATCAGTGACCGTGACCCTAGTGACCACCCCAGTGGCATTCCATGTCGACTAGCAGCTGAAGTCTGCATGCCAGGTGTGTGAGGGAGCTTAGAGGTCAAAAATTGATTCTGTACCTCTTAATGCTCCTGTTTGTTGTCATTTTTTTCAATGTCATGTTTTGTTAACTCACTTTCACAATCGTTCAAAGGAACTGTAAGAAATGTACTTTATTAGATTGCACATTGAATCAACAACCCTTCTTAGCATACATCTTTGAGTTGACAGACACCATGACTGCTCCTATCCAGATTCTCATATCCTTGATGGTGTCATTGTGATTGTGCCCACAAACAGGAATAATGCAAAAAGACATTGCCTCTATCTTTGAGGAGCACCACATCTGCAAGAACAGTAACCTGCTGAACTTTGAGCCATACAGGGATGCCATGGGCATCTACATCCAGGATGAGAATAAGTTTGTCTTCAACAATGTGCTGGTGGGCCACCCCGCAAAGGCCCGCTTCCGCATCACTAACCCAGGGAAAGTGCCGTGTGAACTGAGTCTGTCAATCAAATCTGTCCCCACCAAGGTATGTGTGTACAGGAATATATATCTATATGTGCCTGGCTTTTTCTCAGAAATGTCCCCAGATGGTTGGAAAAACAGACATTTGTAGGAATGTTTGCAAAAACTTTTTTCTAAGCTTGTCAGCTCTTAAAAAAGAACAAATATGTCAGCTTCCATGTATATCATTTGCTTTAGACTTGGGACCAATTCACTTCACATTTATTGCATTTTAGTGTGAGTCATTATGAACACCAAAAGTAATTTATAAGGGAACATATAACACTGATGGACCCTCACAGACATCTGGCTGTGGGCTTGTGAACTTCAGAGCTATGCTGTCTAGAGCCTTATGCTCCTGGTCCTGGTGAGAGTGGATAAAGGATGAACAAAAGTGGTGTGCCACTGTGTTCTCTGTGCATGTTGTTGCTGATCCACAAAGGGTGTAAAGCAAAGAAACATTGAAACTCCACACAGGCTGAGATGGATTCAAACCTCATACCACACATGCAGCCGAGCAGCCAAGAGACACCAGCTTAACCCAGCATTCCTACATATACTCTGAGTACTTATACAAGCATCAAACTGAACCCTGATCAGACTAGAGCTACTGAGACACATCTCTGGATCAAGTCGTATTTTGTCAGCAAGTGCCTATGGGTCACAAGCCATAACTGATATAGAGGCCTCAGGCTGAACCCAAAATGGTAATGTAGAGCCATCCTGTTGGGTTCATCCTACAAAGTGAAAGATGAGGTTTGGGTGGAACACCAGTTAAGTGGCAGGAATGAGTGACATGGACTAGATGGTGGAAATGGAAACATGACAGTGGAAGAAGCTCAGGGATGTGCCTTAAAGTAGTCACTGGTCCTCTTGATGGAGAATAGTCTGTTGAACTGGATCAGACATACCATTAAAAATGCCCTCTGGTTGGCTTTATACCAGGCATGTTCCATTAGAAGGAAACCTCAACGCAAATCCAGGACATGTTGGAGAGTTTACATCTCCTGGCCGGATCTTCCCTTAAGAAGTTTCCTGGTTTTTCCACTCATCCCACTACTCCTGCTATACTCACCAGGACAAGCAAAAAGAAACTGACTGACTATGATAAGCTGATGTTGGTTGTTTCAGATGTCCATACGCTCCGGTGATGCCTTTGACGTGATCCCTGCCCGTGTGTACATTCCTAGCCACTCACACACCTTTGTGGAGATTGTCTTCTCCCCTCAGAGCATGCAGACATACAGTGCAATATTTGAAGCCACCTTGGAAGGATGTGTGAGGTTAGTGAATGGAACTGCATCACTGCTCACTGTTCTGGCTCACTGTTACTGCTGCCAATACTTCTCACTTCTTGTGTCTGTCTAGCCGTTGAATCCTTGTGTCAGAGTGTGTTTTAAAGCCTAAGCATATGTGTATGTAAGTGTATTTGTGCACAAGTCACGACATTGTTGCTCATGATTCACTTGCACATCACAGCTGGATTCCAGCAGCCAAGTTGAAGGCCCTGGCATTTGAGCTTTCAGGAGATGGGAACCTGCCACGGGTGGCAGTGGTGCGGCCACTGCTGAGGACTCCTCGAGGAGACCCTCTGATGCAGTTTAAGCGTCTGCTCGTGGGCCACAGCCAGGTCCTACCACTATTACTGAAGAATGATGGGAATGTTCCAGCACAGGTGGGGTAAAGCTCTGTCATACTGAGTGCTGTGGATTCAGTAGCACTAGACACACGCAAACATTATGCTTTTACTTCTTCAAGAATTTAGGTAACATCTCAGTATGAGCACTTCCAGCCCAATCTGACAAGAGATTTATGCTTGACCAAGATGGGACCCATTTCTGTTCTGGCTCGACACCCTAGTTATAGGATGTATCATCTTATCCATCCATCTTTTTTAAACATCTCTTAACCTGTACAAGGTGTCAGTGGTTCTGGGCCAGTCTTGGGGACCCAGGGGTATAATGTGGCTACAGCAGGGAATGCCAAAGAGTGCCAGGCCACCACAGTTCAAACTTACAGGCCAAACTCATACTTTGTCACTCTGCTCAATTCACCAGAAACCCACATCTTTCGGCTTTGGGCGGTAACCCAAGTGAATGAAAAAAAGACCAAACAAACTCCATACAGACACAAGTGGAGTTAAACCCAGATTCAGTCCCACCTCCCAGGTGCTGTGAAGTGCCAGTGGGCCACCACCGATCATCTTAGTGCCACAGATAGCCATTGCATGAGACTGTCCACTTATGCTTTGTTTCTCAGCATTGGCTCTGGATCAGTTTGCTGAGGCTTCACAGAAAGTGGAAAAAAATTTCTGGACATGAAGTAATTCCAAGATGGTATTATGAGTTCCTGCACTAATCCATTCCTTGTCAACAGATAAACATTGATCTGCTGGACCAGGCAGATGTGTTCACACTGATGGACACTTCAGGAACTGTCTGTAGCTCCACCTCCCCCCCCTATGTGGAGAGCGAGTCTGATACAGGTGGGACACCTCTCAGAACATCTGCTATTAATGATTCACTTACTAGATTTGCAGGGGGTTGTTTATCATCATTATTTAGTCACTGTGTTTTTGTTAAGATGTTACTAAATGCAAAGACATTGAATAGCAAGTTTTAAAACAATAACATGATCAAATGAGATTCTTCCAATTTCTGCAGCAATATTCTCCCTTGAAGCTGATAGAGTTAGGCATATATACCCAGGCTCCACCTCTTGGACTTTACCATCTAACATTACAATAAGAATTTTAAGGGTTTTGTTGCATTTATTGCATTTTTACCATGTCTGATCACACAAATACCATTAACTATTTTACTGTCTTTTGCAGAAAGGAAAGTGACACATGAAATCCCTCTGTTTCTCAATGTGGGTCAGCAAGTGGAGATCTACGTAGAGTTCCGGCCCACAGCACAGCAGAGCTTTGAGGCTCAAGTGCGCCTCCTCGTGGTGGACAACCAGTATGAGGAGACAATGGTACAGCTGGTGGGGGAGGGGTACAGAGATATCATCACACTGGACAACATTGGCAGCAAAGCCCAGGCAGAGGAACATGGTGCTACGGTAGAAGGTGAGAGAACACAGTAGTGCTTTAAGGTCTCCTCAGTGTGGCATAAAAGTCCATCCATTACTTGTGCTGGAAGAAAGTCACAGTTTTATCTCTCTGCACAGCTGAGCATCTTACCAAAACAAATCAAGAACCTTTTTCAAAGATAAAGCATGTTTGGCATCTGCCAAGTTTCAGCACACAATGTTCAGGTTAAAAGTGCAGATTGTAAGTATGTGACCTGTTGTGAATTTTTGCAGGATTCAGATGTGATATTCTACACTTTGGCGACTGCCACGTGGGCAGGCCCTACCAGGACACTTTCACCATGACCAACCATAGCAACTCTAAGGTGCTCCGGTTCGAATGGCCCCCGGATGGTCCGCAGCTCCGCTTCTTTCCCCGGGTCGGCC